>PVIR01001158.1:94684-135064 GCA_004026965.1 Petromus typicus | reverse complement strand
TAAGGTGAAAGGGGACAATGTTGAGATTGTAACAAAAAAGTAAGGAAACAAATTTTATGTATATGGGGGGGTGGTAGGGTGGGTAGGACTATGGGAAAAAATGAGAATTAAGTTGTGTCTTATACTGGTACAAATCCCCATTATGGAGTGCAATCATGATGTGTATATTTAATGTACCAATAAAGATTAAAAAAAAAAAAAGAAAACTGAGCTCATACCTGTAAAATGGGCCAATATCCTTCTGGGGAGTGGGCCACCTTTTCTTTGTGTTTCTATTCCTCTTAAGAGAAGCATATCTGGGGATTTAGCTCAATGGTACTGTGCCTACCTTGGAAGCACAAGGGCCTGAGTTTGATCCCTGGTGCTGCAAAGCAAAAAAAACATCAAAAAAAGAGAAGTATAAATATTCTAAGTTACAGGAAATAATGTCTTGCTCTTTTTTTCTCTCATGCACTCTATTTCACTGAGTATGTATTTTAAATTTCTGCCTAATAAATCGTCTAGAATTCTTTTCTCACCATGGGAATCAGTGAACTTGTGAATTTGTTTTACAAGTAGGGGGGTTAGGTTTCTTATTTCATTGCGAACCTCCTTGGACTCTGTTGACACTGCAATGAAAACAAAACAAAACAAAAACACAAAAAGAAAGGGAAAGGATTATGAGTAGACTATAAATGCTAAGAAAATAAAGTTGGACCAGACACATCAGTAATTATCAGAATTCTTTTTTTTTCTTTCTTTTGAAACAAGGTCTCGTTTTGTAGTTCAGGCAGGCCCTGAGCTCAGCCTTGAACTCTAAGCAATCCTCCTATCTCTCTCTGTCTCCCGCCTGGAGGCAGAACCACCACGCCTGGCACTGTGGTGCTGTAATCCCAGCACTCAGGAGGCAGAGGCAGGAGGATTACTGTGAGTTTGAGACTGGCCTATGCTACATAGTGAGTTCAGGGTCAGCCTGAACTACAAAATGAGATCCTGTCTCAAAAAAACCCAAAACAAACAAAAGAAACAAGACAAGATACAAAATTTCAACTTCCAACTATCCCCACTGAAAAAAATCTATAACAAAGATTTTATCCTAAACAATAGGCGTTTTATCCTAAACGCCCGGCACTGTGGTGTGTGGTTCTGATTGCTGCTGGGGTGCGTCTCTACGCCCAGCATTGCTATATGTGGTTACCAGGGAACAAAACCAGGCCCTTGCACTTGTAAGGCAGGCACCGGAACCACTGAGCTAAATCCCCGGCCCCTTATCAGAAATATTTACAGATGAACTCAACAAATCATAGAAGCTAGCACATTAAGTATGTAATACAAGATCTAGCTATATAGCACTTCTAAAAATCAGAGCTAAATAAAATAAGACAGTTTTAAAATAAAGAAATGGCATTATTTCATGATCTTGTATTCAATTAGCATAGTTTCAAACTGATAAAATTACAAAGAGAAACTTATAATCTGTAATTTTACTATGAGAATTTAATAAAATTTTTATGATTTATATTAGTAGAGTACATACCCAAATCAGTATGTACTAATTCATTTTCTGTTGCTATAATACCTGGAATTGGGTACACAGTTCTGGAAGTTTCTGACCATGGTACTGACACCTGCTTGGCTCTGGTGAGACCATCATGATAGGTGGTATCATACTGGCCGGGGAATGTGCAGCTATCACCAAATGAGACGTGAAACCAGAAATCAGAGAGAGGCTAGTTTTTGTATCTTTGTAACAACTTTTTATGAGAACTAACTTGATAAGACCAGCATTATTCCCTTTCAAAGGCTCCCAGTGACCTGATTACATTGTACTAGGCCTTGTTTTTTTTCCTCTTGACAAAACTTTCCTTTCTATAAATTATTTCAAGGATTTGTTATAGTAGTGGAAAGCTTCCACTGAACATACATTTCAAGTTTTATTAATTTCATATATACATTTTATGAATTTTCACAAAATAGATATTATCTCATGAACATTATTCACCTCAAGTAACAGAACATTGTCAATACATCAGAAAGTACTTGTATTCAGTCACTATATAATGAGAAGGAACATTCCTTCCTCCAAATGCAACAATTACTCTGATGTGGCATCATATATATATATATATATATATATATATATATACGTATATATATTTATTTATTTTTATTTATTTATTTAAGACAGGGTCTCGCTTTGGAGTTCAGGCTGGCCCTGAGCTCAGCCTCAAACTCACATCTCAGCAATCCTCCTGCCTCTGCCTCCTGAGTGCTGGGATTACAGGCGTGAGCCACCACGCCCAGCACTGTGGTATGTGGTACTGGTTGCTGCTGGGCGTGAGTCTCCACACCCAGTATGGTATGTGGTTACCGAGGAATCGAACCCGGGCCCTTGCGCTTGCAAGACAGGCGCCAGAACCACTGAGCTAACTCCCCGGCCCCACCATATATATATATATTTTTTTTGTAGTATGAGCAATTAAATTCACAACCTTGCACTTGCAAGGGAAACAGCAGTGTCAGTGAGCTAAATCCCTGGCCCTACCAGATATGATTTGTTCTTCCTTCTGTCCTTACTATCATCTAACTCATTAATTCTCTATTCTATTTAGTGTTGTTTCCATCTATTTATATCTTCTGTTCATTTATTTTATTTTCTAGGACTAGTACTCAGACCAATCTTTTGTTTCCTAGTACTATTGTTTAGTATAAAATCTTTGTTATAGATTTTTTTCAGTGGGGATAGTTGGAAGTTGAAATTTTGTATCTTGTCTTGTTTCTTTGTTTTGGGTTTTTTTGAGACAGGGTCTCATTTTGTAGTTCAGGCTGACCCTGAACTCACTATGTAGCATAGGCCAGTCTCAAACTCACAGTAATCCTCCTGCCTCTGCCTCCTGAGTGCTGGGATTACAGGTTTGAGTCGCCATGCCCAGCAGTGTAGTGTGTCGTACTGACTGCTTGAATTATGGGCATGAGTCAACATGCCAAGCACTGTGGTATGCTGTACTAGGGATTGAACTGGAGACCTTGTGCTTGCAAGGCAGATGCCGGAACCACTGAGCTAAATCCCTGGCCCCTCTTGTCCTGTTTTTTTAAAAAGATGAATCATAATTACTATAAAGTCCATTTCTAATAACTTGGGTTTTTAGATCTCATTTGCTGTGGCTTTTCATTCATTTTAACCATGTCGTATACATGCTTGGTTATTTGGGATCAAAGGTCAGAGTTTTTTTGTTATCTTTTTTTAAAAAAAATTTATTTTATTGCTACGTTTTATATACACATCAAGATCACTCAACACTGAGAATTTGTACCAGTATATGACACAACTTAAATCTCATTTTTTCCCATTCCCCTGCCCACACTACAACTTCCTCAACCCCCTATGTTGTCTTTTTTTTTTTTTGAGACAGGGTCTCACTGTGTAGTTCAGACTGGTCTTGAACTCATTATGTAGTCCAGGTTGGCTTTGAACTCCTGGAATTCCTCTTGTCTCAGTCACCTGAGGGCTGGGATTACAAGTGTTTACCACTACACTTGGCAAATGTCAAATATCTTGTATAAAATATTATAGTGATAATCCATGTGTCTGGCTCAGTGGAAATTGGAGTTATCTTCCTCCAAAATTTACTTTTTCTTTTGGCAGAGAGTTAAAGTAGGTGAAAATTATTTTAATCCAGGATGAAACTGAGCTGATTTGAAGACAGGTTTTAATTTTAGAAAAGCTGTAAGCCCCAGCCACTTGTGGTGGCACACGCATGTAATCCCAGCACTTACGAGGCCAAGGCAGAAGGATTGCCATGAGTTTGAAGCCAGCCTGGGCTACATAGTAAGTTCAAAGCCAGCCTAAATTACATAGAGACCTTGTCTCAAAACATTTAAAAAAACAAGACAAAACTGTAAGCCACATTTCTTAAAGGTTCTAACATCTCAACACTGCCACATAGGACCAGGCTTCCAGCACCTGACTGCTTGAAGGATGCACTTAAACATCAGCAGAATGGAGAAATAAATATGTGGCATATATAGGTTGAATTTGTAATCTAGAAGTTTTGTAAGGCACAATTAACAAGTTTGCTTAACTATTTAATGTAAAGCCTTGTGCCTGAGAAATAGAGACTATATGTTTTCAATATCCAGTGCATTATATGAGACCAGTATAATGCTAAAGCCAAAGAAGGACAAGAACAACATGGGAAAAGAAAATTGTGAGCCAGTATCATTTATAATCATGTAAAAATTTAAATATGATATGAGAAGCTCAAATTTATTAATCTATAAAAATCAGTAATCATAATTTATAGCCAAATAGGCTTTATTATAGTAATGCAAACACTATACAGGAAAATCTATTAATTTATGTTATATGTGTGTAATAACTCTTCATAATAAATGTAAACATTGGGCTGGGGATATAGCTCAGTGGTTCCGGCTCCTGTCTTGCAAGCACAAGGGCCCGGGTTTGATCCCAGATAACCACATACAACACTGGGCGTGGAGGCTCACCCCAGCAGCAACCAGCACCACATTACCACAGTGCCGGGTGTGGTGGCTCACGCCTGTAATCGCAGCACTTGGGAGGCAGAGTCAGGAGGATTGCTGTGATGTGAATTTGAGGCTGAGCTCAGGGCCAGCCTGAACCACAAAGCGAGACCCTGTCTCCAAAAAACCTTAAAAAAAAAAAAAAAGTAAACATTATGTGCTACAAACATGTACTAAAAAAATTGAAAAAAGAATGAAAAAAAGAAAAAGATCCTAACTTTTTGCCAGGAAAATGCATAAAAATAACTTCTATCTATTAATGTAATGCACTACAATAACAGTTGAAAAGAGAAAAATATATATCAGTTCAATAGATTCAGAAAATTAAAGTCAAAATTAATACATAATTAAATTCATTTCAACTGCATCTGTCATGTTTTTCTTAAAAGGAATATTGGCAAAATTTTGATAATTATTCAAGCTAAATAATGGAAATTCATTACTTTATCTTATCTACTTTTGTGTTTGTGCAAAAATTTTTGTAATAAAATTTTAAATGCCTTAAATATTAAATGAAGTAAATATTGCAATATGGTGGTGGGTGTATGTGTATCTGATATATTATTATTTAGTATAGTGAAAGGGGAAAGGGAACGTTGCCATAGATCTCTGCAGTGGGTCTAGTCTCCTATGAGGCACTACAACACAAGCTGATTAGAGCAAAGAAAGGAGACTTAGAGAGAACTGGGTCTTGGGGCTGATCCATGCTGCTCTGGACAAAGAGCACCAAGGGCACTCAGTATTTATTGATTATAAGCATGGGAAGGTAAGCAGGGTATGCTTTGAAAACATCTAGTGGCACAGTGTGAACTGTCAGGAAGCATCTGGAGACGGCTGATATGGAATATCCAGACAGAGGTAGCTGATATATAAACTGGGATGTAAAGGCAGAAGGCAATGTTTATCTTGGTTGCTGAAACTGAGTTGCAGTTAACCAGAGTCTGCTAATACTGGGCAAAGATGTCTGCTACAATTTATAATTTTTATGTTTGAAATATTTTACAATGAAAGACAAAAGTCATAGAGTCCCAAAAAGCAAGGTTTCTTTGCACCTATAAACATTTTTTGTCTAGGGTCAATAAATAAGAATAGAGCTGAGTGAGGTGGTACATTTTTGTAATCCCAGCACTTGGGAGACTGAGGCAGGAGGACTGCTGCAAGTACAAGGTCAGCCTAGGATACATCATGAGTTCAAGGCCAGCCTAAACTGTATCATAAGATCTAGTTTCAAAAAGCAACACAAAATATGGGCCGGGGATATAGCTCAGTGGTTCCGGCGCCTGTCTTGCAAGCACAAGGGCCCGGGTTCGATCCCCGGTAACCACATACAATACTGGGGGTGGAGACTCACCCCAGCAGCAACCAGTACCACATACCACAGTGCTGGGCGTGGTGGCTCACGCCTGTCATCCCAGCACTCGGGAGGCAGAGCCAGGAGGACTGCTGTGATGTGAGTTGGAGGCTGAGCTCAGGGCCAGCCTGAACTACAAAGTGAGACCCTGTCTCAAAAAAACCCCCAAAAAACAAAACAAACAACAACAAAAATAAATAAGGGTAAATAATACTGAAGAAGTAAAAAAATAAGGTCTTTCAGGGTTTTGTGTACACTAATAAGAAAATTAGACTTCCTGCTGTAGGTAATGGAGCTTTGGGAAAGGAAAGCTTTGCACAGTACATTGCAAGAAGAAGGGAGAAGGAGGAGGAAGAGAAGGAGGACAAGGCGAAGCAGGAGAAGGAGAGGAAGAAGAACAAGAGCAACAAAATCTGTATAGCTCATACTTCTAGAGCACCTGCTACGCAGCAAGCAGATTATGCTACAACTTTTTGACCTTGATTCTTTTCATTTTTTAAGGTTTTTTGAGACAGGGTCTCGCTTTGTAGTTCAGGCTGGCCCTGAGCTCAGCCTCCAACTCATATCACAGCAATCCGCCTGCCTCTGCCTCCCGAGTGCTGGGATTACAGGTGTGAGCCACCACGCCCGGCACTGTGGTATGTGGTACTGGTTGCTGCTGGGGTGAGTCTCCACCCCCAGTATTGTTATGTGGTTACTGGGGATCGAACCCGGGTCCTTGCGCTTGCAAGACAGGCGCCAGAACCACTGAGCTATATCCCCAGCCCACCTTGATTCTACCTTAAGCCTTATTTTATAGGTGAGAAAAAGCAGCCACAGAAAGGTTAAACAGCCAAAATCACATAACTAGAAAAAGGCTTCAGAGAGAGTTGGTCTCTGAGTTTATTCTCTGGTCATACACTGTCCTATATGGTTGTCCCAAGCTTTATTTACATGTATTAAAATTAAGTAATATCTAACATTCATCCCAGAAGCTGCACTTAAGTGAACTTAAATTGCACTTGAACATTTCAACTGTTCATACTCACGCCTCACAAGGCAACTTGACAGCACACATATAAAAAACTTCCATCATTAAATAAAGATGTAAATGAGTCCTAGCATTGTATGTTATATATTGTGAAATAGAAAATGCTCAATGTAAAATAAGGTGAAAGGGGACAATGTTGAGATTGTAACAAAAAAGTAAGGAAACAAATTTTATGTATATGGGGGGGTGGTAGGGTGGGTAGGGCTATGGGAAAAAATGAGAATTAAGTTGTCTTATACTGGTACAAATCCCCATTATGGAGTGCAATCATGGTGTGTATATTTAATGTACCAATAAAGATTAAAAAAAAAAACTTCCATCATTGCAGAAAGTTTTACTGGGCAGCACTGAATTAATCTTATTATTATTACTACTTTATATCTCTTTCTTTTAGAGGCACCAAAATTGTTTTGGTATCCATTAAGCAAGATTTCTCAGCCCTGGTGCAATTGCTATTTTGGACTAGACAATTTTTATTGTGGGAGACTGTCCTGTGTATTGCAGGATGTTGAGCTACATCCCTGGCCTCTACCCATCAGATGCCAGTTGCATTCTCCAGATCAACTCGTGACAACGAATATCTCTGGACATTGTCAAATGTCCCTTGAGAGCGCAAAACTCCTTGGTACAGAAACAACAATCAAAACAAGAACACACTGTCACAGGTGAAATTTATAATTTGATTTGGAGAGACATTCTTTGTGTTCTGGATTAAGTTGTACTATTGCCTAAGCCTTTACAAGTATGTCTCGGGAAACCTGTCTTAATGAGGTCACAGCTATGTACACAGAAGTACTGAATCAAAACAAGAAATTTTTATTGGTAACAGTTGTCACTTGTGAAATGTCAACTAGGTGAAATTTTCATTAGTGGCTTTGAGAAAAGAATAACTTTGTAATAATGTTTACCGTCCAAGATATTGCCCTCACTTCTGAAACTATAGATTAATTTTGTTTTTAAACTTTATTTCAGGGGTTGGTCACTTTTCTTAAAGAGCCAGATAGCAAGTATTTTACACTTGCAGGCCAGATGGTCTCTGTCACAACTACTCATCTCTGCAGTTGTGGCACTAAAACCATCAAAGACAATGCACACATGAGTGATCATGGCTGTGTTCCTGTAAAACTTTAATTATAAAAACAGGTGGCGAGGCCGTGGGCCATAATTTAATGACCCCTATTTGATATAAATGGAATCACATAGTATGTATTACTTGTTGTAGTCTGGCTTCTTTTGCTTAATATTATGTTTCTGAAATTCATGCTATTATGTACAATTGTTGCTCGTATTTTCATGGCTCTGATTATTCCATTATACGAATTAACTAAATGGATTTATTTGTTCCATTCCATCAGTGATAGATATTTGGATGATTCCTGGCTTAAGGGTTTTATAGAAGTGCTACTGGGAACATAAGTGTAGCTATTATACCTAGGAGTGTAGTTGCTGTCGTATGTTGATTTTTTGTAAATACTGACAAATAGTAATTGGAACTGGCTGTACCAATTTGTACTTTCACCAACAGTATGAGAGATTCAGATGCTCCATAATCCTACTACCACTTGGTATTGTCTATCTTTTTCATTTTATGTCTTCTAAAGTGTGGAGTAGAAATAGTGCATTATGGCTTTTAGTCACATCACTTGAGACTATTATTAATAGCCAAACTGGAAGGTCACATGCCAATGTTTATAAGCACAGAGAAAATACTGCATCAGAATAACAAAAGAAAACTCATCTCAGTAATTCTTTAATACTTACTTCTCCAGTCCTTACAGAATAGGCTAACTCTTAGAAGTTATTCTTCAGAAAGAAAGGCAATTTCACTGAATGTCTTAATCAAAACATTTTTATTGCTTGAAACTATCATTAAGTTCTTGAGTTAATATGATCCTATGAGAATCATTCTTTTAACTCAAATAATGATTGTCCTTGTATTTCTACTGAAGTTTTTGCTTTATGTACTACTGTTTCTGTGGTTTTAGTCACTTAATGAAGAAAGATCAGAGTCAAATTTGAGTTTCCTTTGCTTTATCATCATGCTGGTACTACCACTGTGATGATTCTATTATTCATCTCTATTATCTACTATACTGCCAGGGACCTTATTCAGGCCCTCATCATCCTAGACTGGACCAACTCCAAGAAGGAGAGTGCTACACTTTAAATATGGTTTGTCCTCACCAAAACTCATGTCTTCTTTGGTCTCCAGTATAGTAGTGTTGAGAAGGGATATGGCCTTTGAGAGGATTTTTTTAAAGAGACTTTTTGGGTCATGGAGTCACAGCAGTGGGGAGGGATTATGGCCTGTCGCACAGCAATAGATTAGGTCTTACAAGACTGAGTTATCAACCAAGCATGTTATTACAAAGTCTAGCACCTCCCTTTGGCTTGTCTCTTCAGCACATATCACCTATCACTTTCACATGTGACCTGCCATGTTTTTGACACAGCCATGGGTCCCTCAGCAGACATTAGTGCCATGTTTGGACTGTTCAGCCACTTGACTAGCACACCAAATAAATCTCCTTCCTTTACACGTTATCCTACACCAGGTATTCTGCTGCAGCAATACGAAAAGACTAAAAACTTCCTTAGATGACTTACATCCTCAGAGATACCAGGATGAATCCCATCCCTGTGTGCCTCAGCCAACCGAAGAGGTTTGTATCTACAAATGCCTCTACAGATCCTCAAGAGTGCCTCAGTCTCGGGCCCCACAGCAACCCCAGGCCCTCGAACTGTCCATTTGGGGACTCATGGTCAATCATCAGTCAAGTCTCCTACGCTCTGTGCCTCTCCCCTAAATACACACTCGACTCTCCTGCTCTAACTGAAGGGCACTGCTATCCAGTGGTCCTTTCAAGAAAGGGCAGTGAATGTTGTTTCCAATTCCTGTCACCTCTGGGCTTGAAGATAGGTTAGTCCTTCTTTCTTTTTCTTGCTGTTTACAGAACATTTCTGATTTATCTTCTGACTTCAAAACCCTCATTCTATTCCAGCCTGAGGGATTAAATTCTATTACATTACAGTCACTTTTCATGCACTGAAAACAGGAAGTTCTGTGTTACTCAGCTCTGTGTCCCTCTGATGAAATACCTGAGATAACAACTTAAAAGGTTTGTTTTGGTTCAGTTTTAGATATTCCAGTTCATGCTCACCTGATCATTTTGGGCTTATGGCGACACAGTACATTACGGCAGGAAAAGGTACTGAGGAATTCTATTTCACAATGGCTGGGAAGCAAAGAAAGAGTGAGAGGAAAGGCCCAGGATCCAGTATTCCCTTCAAGGGCATACACCTGTTTACTTAACCTCCCTCCCTGTACCTCACATCTTAAAGGTTCTACCGACTCCCAATAGCACCATGGTCTCAGGACCAAGCCTTCATCATGTGAGCCTTTAGAGATCATTTCAAACCCCAACGCTATCACTCTGGCTCATAGTCTTTTGTGGTACTTGAGAACAAAACCTCCAGTTTGGGTAAAGCTACCTGTCTTCCTAACCCATACTTCCTACATTCATAGTTGAGCGTGGTTAGAGAGAGAAAAAAAATACATGATTACTGAGTTGAAGTGCTTGGTCCTTCAACAGTGCCTTGCTGTGCTGCTACACTGGTTCATTAGTTTGCTTTGCTGCTCCCCAATTTGATTATTTCATACTAGCTTTTTCCCTCACAGTTCCTTCTGACTCCCTCTGTTTTAGCTGATGAAAATTTCATCTCCACTACTACTGATCTAATTTTGGCCCTCGTGATCTTAGTGTATGTATAACACACACGCATCATATATGTTTAAAGTAGAATTATACGTGGAATATTTCTGTAGATGCAATCCATGGCATTCAAAACCTCCCATCAATGAGCACTGCCCTCTCTTGCATATATTTTATTGGATTTACTCCTTAGTGTTTTATATTTTGTGATGATGCTATAAATGATTTCCTTTAAATATTTCCTTTTCTAACTATGCTTTGCTAAAACAAAGTGATACAATAGAATCATGCGTGTTTTTCCATCTAGCATGGCAGACTAATTTTTTTGTAAATTATTTTATATTTTCAATAAATAGAATCACCTTGCAATAATTAAAGTTTTATTTATTTCTTTTCAATCATTATATATATTTTTATCATCTTATTTCATAGGTCAGAACTTTGACCACATTTTAATAGTAGGAATTTTCATATTGTTCTCGAAGGGGAAATTTTGATTTGTTTTGGTATTCAGTAGGATTTTTTTTGTTTTTTGAACTCACTATATTGTCCAGGCTGGCCTTGAACTTGCGGTGATCTTCCTGCCTCAGACTCCTGAGTGCTGTAATTACAGGTGTGCATACTACATTTGCTGTATCTATTGGGATGTTTAATATAGGTTTTTGTGTAGAACCCTTTTTCCAACTGAAAGAAGTATCTTTTCTATTCCTAGGTTGCCGTTGCTCTAATTTTCTCCTTTTAATGAAGAATAGATTTGCATTTTTCAAAGGCATTTTTACTTCTATTGAAACAATGAAAATTGTTTGCATTTGGCCAGTTTACATCATGAATTATACTGATTTTATTTTTTCTCTCTGTACCAATTTTCTTTAATTGTGAAATATGTGCATATGGTACATATATTCGGTTTAAGTATCTACTCAGTTTAAGGAATTATAAGCAAACATCTCTGTAACTCCAAACTAGATTAAAAAAGAGTGACTTAGAAATTCACTGTTTCTGCCTCTCCAAACATATCACTTTTATGTAACTGTATCTATTGTTTTTGTGACAATAAGCTTCTTGGGTTTTTGTTTGTTTGTTAGTTTTTTTTGAGACAGGGTCTCACTTTTGTAGTTCAGGCTGGCCCTGAAGTCATTATGGAGCCCAGGCAAGCCTTGAACTCACAGCAATCCTCCTGCCTCTGCCTTCTAAGTGCTGGAATTACAGGTATAAGCCACCACGCTCGGCACTGTGGTATGATTAAACTCTGGGCATTGCGTTTGCCAGGCAGATGCCGGAATTTCTGTTTTGTTTTGTTTTGTTTTTTTTTGAGACAGGGTCTCACTTTGTAGTTCAGGCCGGCCCTGAGCTCAGCCTCCAACTCACATCACAGCAATCCTCCTGCCTCTGCCTCCCGAGTGCTGGGATTACAGGCGTGAGCCACCACGTCCGGCACTGTGGTGTGTGGTACTGACTGCTGCTGGGGTGAGTCTCCATGCCCAGTATGGTATGTGGTTGCATCACACTTGGTGCAAGCACTCCATGAGCTACATCCCCAACCTTTAATTTTTAAAATTTTGAGATGGGCTCTTGACAAGTTTCCCAGACCTGCAGTCCTGCTGCCTGAGCCTCCTGAACAGTAGAATTGTAGGCACCCATTGCTGGGCTTAGCCTCGTTGCACTTTGTAAAAATCATTGTTTTGAATTCTTTGTTTGGAATTTCTTTCACTTTGATATCTTTGGAAATAGTTATTGGACAGTTATGAATTTTAGGAAGTGTGTTTCTTTTCTTTGTTTTTTCATATTTCTTGCGTTTGTTTTTTTCATGTTTATTGTTTTTTTCTCCCTTTTTTTTTTTGGTGCCAAGGATTGAACTCAGGACCTTGTGCTTGCTGTTTTTCTTTTTTATTGTCAGTAAAAAACGGAAGGCCAGCAGCTTTTATTTTTATCTTTTTTTTAAAATTACAAACACACATGGTGTTCAATGTGAATAACAGTGTATGTAGTGACATATTAATCTTTTATTTATTTATTTATTTATTTTTCAGACAGGGTCCCACTTTGTAGTTCAGGCTGGCCCTGAACTCACTATGTAGCCCAGGCAAGCCTCAAACTCACAGCAACCCTCCTGCCTCTGCCTCCAGAATGTTGTGATTACAGGCGTGAGCCACCATGCCTGGCACTGTGGTGTGTGGTTACTGGGGATCGAACTCGGGACCTTAAGCTTGCAAAGCAAGCCTGGAATCACTGAGCTAAATTTCTAGCCCTTTATTCTCTTTTCTGGGGCCCAAGTTTTTTTTTTTTTAAATAAAGGTAAATTCATATAACATAAAATCCATCATTTCCAAGTATAATTTGGTGCTCTTTAGAATATCCTCCATATTTTAAAATCTCTATCCCCATGTGGCCCCTTAATACTTCTAGGCTTAATCCACAGTACTAAATAGAAAAAAGAAAACATCACCAACAAAACAACAAGATTCCAGCTTTAAAAAATTAAAAATTGAATAGAAACAAGAAAAATCACAAACCAACAGCAGAAAAATAAGGTACAAAAACAATATATCATAAATGAAGAAGTTAAAAAATTAATAAAAATAAGAAAGTTGAAGGCAAAATGAAAAAAATAAAGAGAAAAATGTAAAATTAAAAAGAGAAAAGAAAAAGTGAAAATGAAAGAAAAAAGTTAAATATTAAAAGGCAAAAAATATGAATAAAAACAATAATGAAAATGTATTAAGACCTCAGTGGATTACATATTAGATAAACTGAATTGGTCATTTTCTGTCCATATAAGCACCGAGGTGTAGATGCCATGGTTTCACTACTTGGGCCAAAAAGTCGCTTCAGTATGTGACTCTATGCACCATATCATCCATACAGAACTGCTAGCTAGGGCTGGGGATTTAGCTCAGTGGCACCACACTTGCCTTGCAAGTGAAAGATCCTGGGTTTGATGCCCTGTACCACACACACATCAAAAAAAAAAAAAAAAAAAGAATGAGAGAGAAATGTCAGCTAGCCAAAAAGTGCCATCTGGACTTAACAATGTTTTGCAGGATATAATTAAAATTATCAACCACATTAAAGTATATGCTCTTAACTCACATCTATTCCTGCACCTCTGTGAGATGGATGCAGAGCACATACATCTCTTTTCACAGAAGTGAAATGTCTTTCTCAATATAGATCACCAGTCAAAGATTTTGAGTTACAATAGCCCCTTTACAGCTTTCTTTTAGGGAAACAGTCACCACTGGTGGCACATTTCAGTGATATAGAATAGACTGCAAAACTTGTTTACTCATGTGACATATGCAGCCTGTTCAACAAACTCAGTCTGTCACTTCAGGGGAGAAGGACATCTGTGTTCAAGTTGGCAGATAAAGTGACTGCATTCAAAGCCAAAATGGAATTATGGGGATGATAAATGAATGTTGGGATCTTTGATATGTTTCCAATATTAGCAGAGATTATGAAAGAGACTGTTCTAGGCCTTCCTTCTCCAAGTTGGTACACGTCCACCTACCTCAGCTTTCAAAAGTTTGAGCTTAATTTCTGAGTTACAAAAGACCCCCAAAGTGAGAAGAAATGAATCTGCAACCCATTTGTGAATAAGCCAGGTGAGTCAACACTATGCTAGAAGATCAACTACTTGAGACCACAAATGATGTTGATCTTAGAAGTAATGTTTGAGTCAGGCGTGGTGGTGCATGTTTATAATTCCAACCATTGGGAGGTTGAAGCAGGAGGGTTGCTGTGAGTTCAAGGCAAGCCTGGGCTTCATAGTGAGTTCAGGGAGCCTGAACTACACAGGAAGACCCTGTCTCAAAAAAAAAAAGAAAAAAAAAAGTATATTGGAGACAAGCTTCAAACTTCCATATTTTGTGGATTAAAGTCTATGTTTTGGATTAAAGTCAAGGCACAGTACCCTGAGTTCGATAGAAAAGCACTGAAAAGCCTGCTTGCATTTCTAGCATCCTATCTTTGTGAAACAGGGTTTTCTTCAGTGACAGCAACCAAAAGGAGATTACAGAGTAGACTCAACATAAGCAACACACTTCTGTTGTCACTGTCTCCCATTATCCCCAGATGGGGTTGTCTAGTTGCAAATAAAACAAGCATAGGGCTCCCACTTATTCTGTACTACGATGAGTGGTATAATCATTTCATTATTTATTAAAATGTAGTAAGACAGAAATAAAATGCACAATAAATGTAATGCACCTAAACACCCACCCACACCTTCCAGTCCATGGAAAACTTCTGATCTACGAAACCAGTCCCTGATATGAAAAAGATTAGAAACTTCTATTTTAAAGAGTTCACCTAGGGGCAAGGATTTAGCTCAGTGGTTCCGGCACCTGTCTTGCAAACCAAGGATCCGGGTTGAATCCCCTGGTAACCACACACAACAATGCTGGGTGTGGTACCACATGCCACAGTGCTGGGCGTGGTGGCTCACACCTGTAATCCCAGCACTCAGGAGGCAGAGGCAGGAAGATTGCTGAGTTTGAGGCTGAGCTCAGGACCAGCCTAAACTACAAAGCAAGACCCTGTTTCAAAAAAACAACAAAACAAAACAAAACCAAAAAAAAAAAGAAAGTAAAGAGTTCAGCTAATCAAGTCAAGCTAACTCCAAAACAATTTCTGTATTCTCAGTTTCCCTAATTTGGAATTTTAATCACTTCTACAAAATCCATTTACACGAGTACCTAGTGTTTCAATAAGTCAGAGGTAGGATTTGGGGAGTGAGGCTGTCTTTATAACTGCCTACTGTCACTGTATAGGTCAGTTTCCAAAATAACAATCTGATACCCTAGCAAAATTAAGTTTGTATTTATGTAATGGCATTTTATATATTTAGTGTTTCAACCTAGGAAACTATTCTTTCTTGCCTCCCCTCCCATCCCTCCTTCCTTTCACGGTGCTAGAGAGCCTCACATGTGCTAGGCAAGTGCTCTACTGTTGAACCACACACACCACCCGCCCTTGACACTACTCTTCTGATGCTCCAATTGTTCCATATTTGGTGAATGTAAATGCTTTCTAGTCGGTTCCTATCAGTAGGCTTTGATGACTTCTTTTGCTGTTTATAAAGTGTTCCCTACTAACTTGAAATATGGGGACTGGGTTGTCACAGTTTCTTCTTCAGTATTAGCAGACAGAAATAGGGTTAGCATTACAGAGTTTTCCTTTCATTTTATATTTGTATCTCTTTGATGCTATAAAACTTGGTTCTTGATAACCATAATCACTTTGTCTCATTGTATGCATGTATACATATATACTAGCACAATTACTATTAACAATAAGGGACTGGGGATTTAGCTCAGTGGTTCCGGCACCTGTCTTGCAAGCGCAAGGACCTGGGTTCAGTCCCCTGGAACCACATACAACAATGCTGGGCGTGGTGACTCACACCCACCAGCAATCAGTACCACATAACACACTGCTGGGTGTGGTGGCTCATGCCTGTCATCGCAGCACTCGGGAGGCAGAGGCAGGAGGATTGCCGTGAGTTTGAGGCTGAGCTCAGGACCAGCATTAACAACAAAGTAAAACCCTGTCTCAAAAAAAGAAAAACAGAAAACAGAGCACCTGAAAGTTACAAATAAAGAAAAATTTAAAAAGCAAACTGTTAACAGTAAGACCATTGAATTCAGTTTCATATTTTTTTGCAATTTTTTTGTCCTTTCTTAATCTGTACACTACTAGAGATTATAGCCAAATTACAAGGCTTTTTTTGGCTGTTATTTCCTTAGCAGTGTATTGATACATTAGTCATGTAACATACTGTGTTATTCACCCACTTAAAGTATGAAATTCATAGTAGTGTACTCACAGAATTTTCATATAACCAGTGGTGTAATCTAATATTTTCAGTCTAATCTAGTTGGTTGATTGGCTGTGGTACTTGGGGATTGAACCCAAGATCTTCATACTAAGCTACATTTCCAATTTTCAGCGCCCTCGTTCTAGAGGGGGTTTTGTTAAGTTGGCCAGTCTGGTTTTGAACTTGTCGTCTTCCTCCCTCAACCTGCTAGCGGGCTGGGATTATATGTACAGTCTAGGTTTAGAACATTTTCAGCACATCAGAAAGAAACTTCATACTCATGAAAAGTCTCTTTCCATTTCTTTACATCACTATCAGCTGCAAGGAACCACTAATCTGCTTTTTATCTTTATAGTTTTGCCTACTTGGTCATTTCATAATACTACAATCACAAAATACATGGTCATTTGGGAATGGTTTCTTTATAATAGAGTGTAGTGCTTTCAAGGTTCTGAAAGTACTTCAATCCTTTTAGTGGTTGAATAGTATCTTATTCTATAAATTACTACTTTTTCATCGTTTGATGGTTATTTGAGGATGTTTCTGTCTCTTTCATCATAGTATTATTATTATGAATGATAATATAAATGCTTTTGAATAGACATGTTTTCATTTCTTTTGAGAATATATCTGGGAATAGAATTGCTGTACCTTTCTTCGCTAGGAAAGACTAGTATAAATTCTCCTTGGAATATCTGGTAAAGTTTACCAATATGACCATTTGGACCTGGATTTTTATTTTTTATGATGTTTGCAAGTTATGAATTAAATGTCTTTACTTTTATAGGCCTATTAAGATGTTCTATTTTTTTTTCTTAAGTTAGACTTGGAATTCGTATTTTTCTAGAAATTTATTCAATACTTCCAAGTCATCTAATTTGTTGACTTAAAAGTTGTTCACAGTATTTCCTTATAATTCATTTTGTTTTTGAGATTATTGGTGACATCTTGTTTTTCATTCCTGATTTTACTCATTTGAGCCTTAAATTTTCATGATCAGTCTACTGAAAGGTAAACCAATTTTGTTAATGTTTAAAACAAACTATTATTAGTTTCTTTTCTCTGTAATGACTTAGGTCTAAAGGGTCCCTCAAAGCTTCATATGTTTAGAGTTTGGACTTTTGGAAGGTAATTGGATCATGTGGATGCTATATTCATTCACTGACTTCATGGCTGAATGTACTGTTAGGAGGTAGGCCTTATTGGAAGAGGAGGTAGAGGTTGGTCACAGGAAGAGTACCTGAAAGAGTATATCTCCCTCCTAACTCCTCCCTTCTTTCTACTTCCTGGCCACTGTGACTGGAGTAGCTTTCCTCTATACCAGGTCCACCATCATGCCATTTCTGTGTTTAAGCCTGATAACCATGGATTGAATCTTCAGAAACAGTGAGCCAAAATAAACTTCACCATAAATTGCAGGTGTTGGGTATTTTGTCTAAGTGACGAGAAAGTAACTAAGACATTCAGTGTTTTCTGTTTTCTATTACATTTATTTTTGCTTCAGTCTTATTTCCAGCCTTCTGCTTACTTTGGCTTAGTGTGCTTTTTTTTTTCAGTGCCTAACAGTGGAAGCTTGTGTGATTGAAGTGAAATCTTTCTTCTTTTCCAGTGTACATGTTTATAGTTTTAAGTTTCTGAGCACTATTAATTGCATCTGATAACTTCTAATATATTTGTGGTTTCATTTTATCTCAAAGTATGTTTCTAATCAACCTCTGGTTTTTTCTTTAACTCTTTGGTTATTTAGGAATGTATTATTTACTTTCCACTTAATTTGAAATTTCCCAATTTTCTCCTGCTATTGATTTATGATTTCATTCTATTATTGTTAGAAAACATACTTTGTATGATTTCACTCCTTTTAAATATACTGAGATATGCATATGTCCTAACATATGGCTACTTTCTAGAATGTTCCATATGCACCACATAATATATATTCCCACTGTGGGAGAGGGTGCTGTATACATGCTGGGAAGAGTTTGTGGTTTTTAGGACAAGTTCAGTTTTTTATTTTTTATTTTTTATTTTTTTGAGATAGGGTCTTGCTTTGTAGTTCAGGCTGGCCCTGAGCTCCCTATGTAGCCCAGGCAAGCCTTGAACTCACAATCCTGCTTCTGCCTCTTGAGTGTTGGGATTACAAGCCCAGCACTGTACTAAGTGGTACGGGTTGCTGATGGGTATGAGTCACCACATCCAGCTTTGTTGTATGTGGTTACCGGGGATCGAACCTGGGCCCTTGAGCTTGTAAGGCAGGTGCCGGAACCACTGAGCTAAATCCTTGGTCCAACAAATTCAGTTTTTATACTTATTCTCAACAAGGTTCGGGAGTTTTTCCTGAATGCATGCTCCTCAGATTGTTATGAAGTTTTGGTTCATTTCTGGAGTTCTGAATAAAACTACCTTTGGCAATTGTTTTTGTTTCCACTGCATTTGCACAAATCCAGATTTTCTGCTGTTCCAGAAGGTTTTTTTTTTTTTTTGGCCATATCCTTTCATCAAAACAAACTTTATTAACATGCCACTTTCCCACTCGTAGGCTAAGAGTTTTTTAAAACATATTTCTTTAGTTTACAATAGTTTGATCACTGTGCTTTAATATGGAAACAGAAAAATATTAGAAAAAGTAAAAACAGTAGCTCTGGTAGGGTCTAGCTATTAAATGTCACCAGATTCAGCAAACTAAATACGAGACATCCTGTTAAATGTGAATTTCAGGTAAACAATGAATGTTTTATAAAATATAAGTATATCACAAGTATTATGCTTAAAAATTATTCACTATTAGCAGAGTTGAAATGTATCAGTGGCAGAGCATTTCCCCAGCATGCATCACACCCTGGGTTGGATTCTCAGTACTACAAAAAACAACAACAACAACAACAACCCACCACTGCTGACCTGAAATTCAGTTCAATCCTGTATTTTATCTATAAATCTTATTTGGAATCCAGATCAAGTAGGTAATATGGATTTGCCTTGCTGATTGTTCGCTGTCTGGAATGCAGTAGTCAGGGGCTGGTGTAGCGTCACCCCTCTGCTCACGAACACACACACACAAGAAACTCAAAAATTCAAGTGTGATGGTTAATGGCAACTCATTCTCCTTCCCAACATTATAGCAATTAAAGGGAGTTGGGGGTATTGTGAGCTAGAGAACTTTAAACCCTTCTACAAAGGAAGAGCTATTATGCAATTCTACCAAATACTGTCACATAGCAGCACATGCTTAATAGTGCCAGACCATTTTCTTTTTCAAGAAATGTAAAAAATAAATTTTTGGTATATATGAAACTTTTCAGTTCACAAATTTTAACATTAAAAAGGTCTAGACAAAATGAAACTCATTTTAAGGTTGGCTTCAGCCACAGAGCCACCCGTTTGAGGTCTTGTATTAAACATTTAAGGAGGGGCTGGGGATTCAGCTCAGTGGTTCTGGCACCCACCTCTCAAGTACAAGGTCACAAGTTCAATCCCCTGTACAAAAAAAACGTAAAAAAATTTAAAGGCCAAGAATGTAGCTCAGTGATGCCACACCTACTTGGCGAGTACAAGGTCCTGAGTTCAATTCCTGGTACTGAAGGGAAAAAGAATTTAAATCTAACATTTTCCAGAGTACTTCCTATGATCTGTACTAACATTTTGTATTGAACTCTTGGCACTCTGGGGTAATTGCTATTCTGTCTTCTCTCTGAAAGTAGAAACTTTGAATTTCATTTTCTTCTTTGACTCAAACTTGTGATTCTCCTGCCTCAGCCTCCCGGAGTTCTAGGATTATAGGTATAAACCACCATGCCTGGATGAGTTTCCTTTTCTTAAGCTCAGTAACTAGCAGAGTACCTGAGACACAGGAGACATTCAGATGAATGAGTGAATGAATGTGGAAACGAGTGAATGAATGCACTTAGGTCACCCATTTTTCTGGGCCACAACATAGAATTTTGAAAGGCAGATCTCTATAATTCCCTCTCCATCCTGAAATGGAGAACAAAAGGTAAACTGATTATTTTGGACACAAAGTTACAAGCAGCTTGGAGTTTAATGCTGGTAAACTGGAAATTTAATAGTTGATTGCCTCTTGGACACCATTTGTGAAGCAGATAGTCAGGTTTCTAGAATCTGGCACTGTTTTATAGTTTTACTCACAGTGGTTTGGAAATAATGTGACTTGTAGTCAGTACAAATGCATTATTGTTAATATTTTATCAGAGAGTTATTGTTTTCCCTTTGATTTTGTCTCATTACAGGCACTGCTGCATTATTAAGCATAAATGTGTTACATTCAAGGACCAATTTTTCCTGTCCTTGCAGTATGAATTTCTGATTTTACAATAGAAATCAATAAGTAAGTTCGATTCATTGAACTTGGATTTGCTTTGCGGCACACTCGGGTAGAACGCATGTATTCTTTCATCTGCGGCATACCTGCATAATCATGTAATATATTTCATGCTTTGGCAGCAGCATGAAACAAGCAAACAACGCCAACTTCACTGTGAGCAACAATAGAGCAGCTGCGTGGTGACTGCAGCTATCACTGGCGGCGTCACCCGGGACTATCAGCTATTGGTACAATCAAGAATGTATTCTCCAAGTTTCCACGAAGCAGCAACAGCGTATCATATACATATGCTGTGATTTGTGCATTTGTGATAAATGTTTTAAGTCCTATGTGACGGCTGAGCCCTGTTAAAAAACGGTTGTTCCAACATTTCACAAATGCCACTCCAAGACTAAAAGAGTTTGTACCCATCTAGGAATTATTTATGAATTTACAAACAATCATAATTTTAATACTACAAAGCATTACATTGAATATGAAAGTGAAAACGGTACATTCAGGGCCATTGTCTGCCACATTACTGAGCTGAAGGGAAGCTTTCAGGGGATGAAAGGATGCGTTAGAGGAAAAATTTACCATAGGTACCTGATTTGCTTTACCTTATATCATGTTTAAAATCATTGCATTTCCTAGAGAAGAGTTTAAAATACAATTTGCTGTTGAGATTAAGAGTTTGACAAAGCACGGCCTTGTGGGAGGTGCACGGCCATCACCAGTTTGGAGGCAGGGCTAAATTACTGAAGGCTTCCGTGTAGCCCCAGCCCCTCTTCCCCTGTGCCCTCAGCACCAAATCCCACACACTTCCTTCATCAGACGATACTGAGAAAACAGCAAATTTTAACAAGTTGACAATAAGGACCTGTACAATAAAGGAAGCTTGGCAAATACATTTTTAAATGCACCACAAGTTTCCCTCCTCCCCACCTCAAGGCAGCTGGGTTTCAGAGATTCCAAGAATTACAAAATAAAAGAAATGCATTTTCTTCTTTTGTTGGAATTTATAACTGTCCTGTTGTAAATTGGTCTTTCACTGGGTAAGAGTGGTTAGATTAAATCAATTGTTCTCAAATTGTGGTCTAAGATCTTTAGACCAATCACATGAGCACTGGATGGAAACTTTAATACTAAACACGAAAATTTCTAGGTGCCCCTCAAGCCAGTCAAGTTGACATTCCAGTTTATCTATCACAGTAGTCAAACATGACTAACATCAAATTTCCACGTTAACCATTTTGAAGTGTATAGTCATTGGTACTAAGCACCATCCACTGAACCAGCCACACCATCCAACTCTCTACAGCTTTTTCATCATTAGCATAACATGTTTTCTCAAGCTGTGTGCTACTTTATGTGTGCTTTCTAAAGGAATTTTAAAACAAAGTGGAAAACAATGAGAATCAAGTCATGTCATATTCTGGTACAAACCCTCAATGTTGAATGCGATGATGATGTGTATTCATAATGTACCAATAAAGATTTAAAAGATAGTAACAACAGGGCTGGGGATTTAGCTCAGTGGTTCCTGCACCTGTCTTGCAATCACAAGGGCCGGCGTTCAGTCCCCGGTAACCACATACAATACTGGGTGTGGAGACTCACGCCCAGCAGCAACCAGTACCACATACCACAGTGCCGGGCGTGGTGGCTCACGCCTGTAATCGCAGCACTCGGGAGGCAGAGGCAGGAGGATTGCTGTGATGTGAGTTGGAGGCTGAGCTCAGGGCCAGCCTGAACTACAAAGCGAGACCCTGTCTCAAAAAAACAAAACAAAACCCCCCAAAACCAAAAACAACAACAACAACAAAAAGTGGACTAGAGTAATAGGTCAATGACAGAGCATGTTCTCAGCATGCGTGAGGCTCTGTGTTCAGTCTTCAGCACTAAGTAATAAATGAATGGATAAATATATGAATTTTTAAAATGGATGTCAGAGGTTATAAAATGCCATTTTAGCATTTATAAAGAAAATATTCAGGTTTCTTTGTTTGACTTATCAATAAAATGAATTGTTTTAGGAAATTTCTTAATACCGAATCACTATGGCACTCTCAGATTTAAGCCCTTTTGGTCAGGGTATATTATTTTTTGGTCATTTAACTAGAATTTTAAAAAAATCTTTAGCTTTAGTCAATTTGGCTAATAGTTTCCCCCCTTTTCTCAGGAGATGCTTTTAGTGGTAGAAATGGCAGAGCTTACTGATGACTTGGATGTGGGAAGTAAGGATAAAAAAAGAAGCAAGGACAAAACTCTGCTTTATGGTTACTAGGAGGGGGTTGGTACCTTCCAGTGAGCAGATACCACTGAGAATAGCAGGATCACAGAGTTGCCTCAGGAGAGATTTCACAATGTACATTCAGACCCAGGAATGTAGCTCAGTGGCACCGCACCTGCTGGGCAAACACAAGGTCCTGAGATTGATCCCTGGTATCAGTAAAGAAAAAAAAACTATATTCAAATTGCACCTGCTAAAGTCCAAGTATGTTACAGACTTTCAATTCAAGGTGAGTGTATTGAGCACATCTGTTCATTTCCTATCCCTTCTGAAGCCTCATTTATCTTAGTACATTTTGTGCTACTGCAATGCTTGAGGCAGGCTATTTTATATAGAAAAGAGGTTTGCTTTTGCTCAAATCCTGGAAGTAGAAAGCATAGGGATCATATCTAATCATGGTGTTCTTCCTGGCGGAGTCCTGAGGTAGCTTAGTGTATCATGTAGTGGTGGACAGGGATTGTGTATGCACATGTGTATCTTCTAGTCTCTTTTTTTTTTTATAAAGTCACCAAGATTTGTTCAGTGAGGCTCTACCTTCATGATTTTATTAATCCTAATCACTTCTCAAAGGTCCCATCTCTGAACATCAAAGCTGGATCAAGTTTCTACCATCCTAATACCTCACAGTGGGGATTAAGTTTCAACACATGACATCTCCAGGGACACACTTAAGTGATATCCACACTAAAATGGTAATAGGAAAGCATATATTAAACTAACAAAGAAAAGACCAGAGACAAGAATTCATGGTGGCAGTAGGGAGTTAATTATGTATATAGAGGGGTTCTATTAAATTCCACAGAAAGGAAACCAGGGGGAGGCTGATGACTACTGGAGAAGAGGGCTTGGTGGTCTATAATAGGCATAGTCAAGGATGGACATATCATGGGAAATACCAGGGTGGGCAGAAACAAAAATGAGGGGATTACCAGGCTGCCTCAGAGGAAGTGTGCTTCCTCACCCCTTTCTCATCCCTTAACACAGGGTGTCCATCAGCTAGGGATCTAGTATCTTAGCAACATGAGCAATCACATTAAAACAATAATAGTAATAAAAATAAATATTACAATTGCTCTGAATAAATTTAGTGGATGTTATGTGCAGAAGCAGCATTAGCTCCTGAGGGCAAAAATGTAGACTTCTAGCATTTAAGGTTTGTGCTAGCCAGATTTCTGTTACTATGACAAAATTCCTAAAGAAGATAACTTAAAAGGAAAAGAGATTTTAGTCCATGAGTTGGCTCATTCACTTTTGGCCTTATGATGAGGCAAAATATCATGGTGGTGGGAGTATGTGAGGGAGGAGGCTGCTCAACTTATGGCAGCTAAAAGGCAGGCAGGGGGAGGTTGCTTTTGTAATAAAGTCTCTTCCTTACAACCCTCAATACTACAAATTCATAACTGGATTAATCCATTCCCAAGGTCGGATTCTTCATGATCCAATCACTACCCAAAGGCCTCTCCTCTCAACACGACTGCTCTGGGAACAAAGCTTTCAACACATGAGTTTTTGGGGAGACATTTAAGATCCAAACTAGAGCAAGGATCCCCAGGACAATGGCCTGTTTGCTCGAAGGTGAATGAAATTCAGTCAGTCAGGAAGACCTAACAAGTTACATAGTCAACATACTTTTCTAGGGAGTCATTCTAAAACACGATGATAAAGAATCACCAGACATTTGAGAAAAACTTAAAGCATGCAAAGGAAAGAAATAGAAAGAAAATCAAAGGCTGAGCCAAAATTATGCTCTCACTCTATCTGGAGAGGAAGACATGAAAGAGGAGTTGTGTAACTTAGTGAAATTCTCAACTGTCATACCAGTAAGTCAACAGATAGTATCTAAAAATGATAGATAAAGAAATAGTGATATCATCAAACTATGCAGAGATAGAGATAAACTTCAGAAGCTAAATTATTAGAAAAGTAGATAAAAGTAAATGAGAGAATTCATTGGATAGCATTTTACATTTTTAACCATGTGCAAATTTTGCTTCAATAAAAGACACGGAATTATTTAAAGATAAAAACAGTAAAATAAAATGCACAAAGACAGGCTTTGCATAGAAGGTATATGAGCAGAGAAGAGAACCCAGTGGGCGTCTATGCAAAGGAGTCCCTAGGCAGTTCTAATCAGCCGCTCAGCCCACAGTGCTGTAGGTCACAAGGGATGCTGGTCTCTCCCCTATGATAACTGTGAAATGGATTCTTGGTCAATTTTAAATTCCTTGGAGTCCTTCCATAAATAAGTATTTGGAAAAAATAATGGGAGGAAAAACAAGAAAAATGGAAACAAAACTTATGCGTATGGGAGGGTGGGGTGGACAGGGGAATGGGAAAAAATGAGAATCAAGATATGTCACATACAAGTACAAACTTTCAGTGTTGAATGTGATCATGATGTGTATCTAAAATGTACCAATAAACTCAAGGAAAGGAAAAAAATAAATAATGGGAGGGCATCAATTCAGGAATGATAAATCCTCTTCAACAGAAAAATCCCAACTGATTAGCTTAAAGAGAGATGTATATAGTCTTGGCTAAGTTTGTAAAGATCAAACAGTTATGGAATGAGAAAGAAAAGAAAATGAGAAAAAAGAATTTTAAAAAAGCTTTTTCAAGGTCTCACTATGTAGTTCAATCTAGCTTTGAATTCACCATGTAGTCCATGGTGGCCTTGACCTAGCAGTGAGGTACCTGCCTCGGCTTCCCTAGTACTGGGATTACGGCTGTGCATCACCGTGCCCAGCTAAAAAACAAGAGTCAATAAAAACTGGTTAGCTGTTCCAAAGACTAAATTACGCTGACAAAGAACTGGGACCAAAACAGCAAGGAAAGAGCTCCTTGTAGAGCTTAATTTCCTGTTCTCAACACCTGAAATGTTCATTCCCACAATCCTTGCTTGACTGGCTCCTTGTCATTTGGATCTCAGCTTACAAGGACTTCGCTCACGAGTGGTTACTGAGCAGCTTCCGGTGTGAGGCACTGTGTTAGTGACTGGAGACACTACAAACCACCTACTCTTAGGAAAGGATGAGGGAGACACGGACCTAAGGACCAAGGAACTAAATAGTCATCATAGGTGAGACTTGCTAGGAAACAGATGCTGAGATGCATCCAAGACAAAAGTAAATTCATGGAAAATCAACGAAAACTCTTTATTCGTAAACTTGCCACCAGAGAACCCACCTGCCTTCGTCACACTTGCATCACATTTGATAAAAAGGTGATAAAGAGTACATTTTATAGTGTAAAAAGAGGAAATACTGGGATTGTTTCTGATTGATAAGTGTTCCACTGTAGTTGAGACTTTTAAATGGGGGAACTTTCTAGTTGATCCTGAGGTGTATTTGGCAGTCCTTGGTCAGAGGCGTTTGGGGACATGTCAAAGAGGAAGGATTCTTTAACATTGAGGGCAGAGAACAAGTGAAGATGGATGGCATGCTTTTTCTAATTAAATAGTCCTAAGTAGAGGGACTGGGGACAAGACGCAGTTCCAGGCCAGGTGGTGTCTCCAGTGGAGATCAGCTGGCCAGCTGTTCGCTAGGGAGTGACCTTAGTCTCAGCACCTGCAGGAGGAGAGGAGCAAGCAATTGTAAGTAAAGGAAGAGGTTCAGCTGCCAAATGAAGACTTTGACCAGCTGTCTTGGGCTGCCCTCGGTGGCAGTCTAGGATGCCCTCGGTGGCAGTCCTGAGATGGAAAGAGATGACCAGGTCTCCATACTCCTAAATAATCAGTCCCTGGATGTGGCCAAATCAAGCTGGGCCTTAAAAACAGCTTTCATTCTCCAGGTTCCCTCCTTATTTGCAAATGCAGAGAGATCTTGTATATTACTCTGAAATGGGATAAAGGAAATTCTGAGCTAAGAAATGCAGGCACATGGTCTTACATGGTTTTAACAGATTGCCCTGGCTATAGTACGGGCCTGTCAGGGATGCAAGGATGGAAATTGGAGGCTGTTGAAAAACTAGTTGAAGGGAAATAAGAAGACAGGAGTATGGACCAGAGAGGTAATGAGGATAGAATTGATTCTGGATATGTTTCAGAAGAGCCAGGGGGATTTGCTATAAATTAGATGTGGCATGTGAAAGAAAGACAGAAGTCAAGGAAGAAAATGTTTTTGGTGAAGCAGCCTTGCTCATTTTTCTTTCTTGTTTCTTTTTTTTTTTTTTTTTTTTTTTGACATGAAAACTAATGAGAGGAGATCTGAGACAGGAAGGAAATTAAGATCTTAGCTGGATATAGATATTCAAATGGAGATCTTGAAAAGGTAGGTGGATATATAAATTGGACATTCAGGGAAGAGGTTAGGTTTGGAGATGAAAATACAGGAGTTTTTACCATATCAATGGCATTGGGGAAGCATAAATAATGATTCTTTCTCTTTTATTGACAGGTTTTCAAAATGATAAGTTAAGTTCCCTAGCATTATCTTAAGACTAATACGTTTTTTCTAGATATCTCTTCTTGTGAACTCATAAATTCAAATATATACAATATGGGTTGAAGACATAGCTGAGTGGTAGAGCACTTTTCCTAATGTTTCCAATGTTCCTCTCCCCTGCAGCCGTAATCCTGATTGATATTCACATCTCTGGCCCCTGAGAGCTCTTGTAAGTCGGCACCTGAATTCTTTTTCTTTTTTTTTGGTGTCAGAAATCAAACTCCAGACCTTGCACTTTCCAGGCAGTGTGAAGCCACTGAGCTAAATTCTCAGCCAGCACCGGAATTCTTCTGACACTTTCCCAGCTCTCTGATAACGTCCTTATTTTCTGGTGTAACAAACTATTTTTAGCTTGTCTTGTGTGTCTTCGATATCAAACTTGGATTTTTTTTTTAGTGTGAAAAAGTATTTGAAAAAAAAAAAGAAAAAGTATTTGAATACTATAATCTTGGTATTCTTTGCTACTAAGATGGTCACTATATCATGCCTCTTCAGCATCAGAGCATGGAAGTAGATTTTTTTCTACCAAGATAAAATGTACCATGAGTTCACATACAATGCTTTTTCCAATTCAGGGCTATAGGGTTTTACTTAACCTCTTTGATATCAACCTGTACTTCTATTCACTCTGAAAATTACTGAAAGTTTTGGTCCCCGACTTTATCAACAGTCTCAGAACACCAACTTTACCACTGCCAGTAATATGATTGCTGAAGGGAGTGTAAGATGTTTTTGGATTTCCTTCTGCTCGCAACAGTGTGTTCCACTGGGGATGGATATACAAATTACTGTATTTAAAAGTAACTGGAAGTAATTATGCTCCATGGGAATATTCTACCAAGTTGATAGACAATTCAAGCACTTTTTGTTTGTGAGGGTCTGCTTTTTAAATTTAATTTTGTTTCCTAACAGGCTACAATAGATGGTTTTGAAATGAAATATATAAAACGATATATTCAGGGAAGTCTAGCATCCGTCTTCAGCCTTGTGTTCCACTCTTTCTATATAGGTAACATTAAAAAATGTTTTTGTTTATCCTTCCATTAAAATATAAATAAGTATATGTTGAGACACAGGTCTTTGTGGCTCTCACATTTCTGCACATCTTGCGAACAGGACAGATAACGTCTCCCTTTGGAGCATAAGACAGACTTGCTTCCCCTCCACTGTAAGACTCAGATTTCCTGAGCTTAGACCCTCTGCATGTTACTCCTTAGGAATTGGGACTTCTGAACTAGCTCAAATGCTACCAATACCCCGACTGCTGCTGTTCTTGGGAGTTGTCTTCCTAATTCAATGACCTTGTATCTTCTGCCAGAATTCATAAAATTATGACAGGATAACTTGTTAGACTGTGAGTAGGATAAATCTCAGACTCTTGACAGTTCTTGACAGGTGCATGGTGTCCGTGCATGCGTGTGTGTGTGTGTGTGTGTGTGTGTGTGTGTGTGTGTGTGTGTGTGCGCGCGCATGCACATGAGTGTTTGGTATACCTTACTCATCCCTTAGACAACTGTTAATGCTCTATACATACTTTACTCATTTAAAGTACAGATCAGTGCTAAGAATATCACTGCATGGTACAGTGCTTACGAGTGAGCCTTGGATTCAATCCACAGAACTGTGATTAAATAAATAAAGATAAAAGAACACATTGAAAAGAAGTTTAAGGATGATCCTAGAAGCTCTCTAATATTTGCAAATTGGAAAGACAAAAAAAAAAATCATGATTAAGACTGAGGAGAAGCACTCAGTGAGATTGGAGAGAATACAAAAAAATAATGGTCCATGGCCTGGGATTTAGTTCAGTGGTTCTGGCGTCTGCCTTGGCAAATTTCATTAGAAATCACATATCTTTTTTTTTTTTTTTCTTCCCATTACTGGAGAAGGAACTGAAGGCCATCTCACTGAGACACATCCTCCACCCTTTTTTAACTTCTTCATTTTGAGACAAGATCTCACTAAGTCTAAATTGTCCAGGTGGAGCTAAAACTTGTGATTCCCTTGCCTCACTCAGCCTTCCTGAGTGCTGGAATTACAGGCCTACTCCTATCATGCCTAACTTTAGGACTCTTATTTTTGAGATCCATTAGGAACCCTATAGATTGGAAGAGGGCAATTTTTTTCTTTTTCGGTGTGTGTTTTAAATGGGAAAAAAAATTTAAAAAACCCAGAAAGGATGATTACAGATTCCTAAAAACTTGGGAAAATACAACAAATTTTGAACCAATCAACTCTCCAGCACTTAAAAATCAAAAATTAGTGTGTATCTAACATTATGATCCTATGTTGAGCCAGTGTGCCAGACTGAGTCTGTTTTGTGCCATGAGTGCCATGTCATGCTGATCCTAGGGAAGAGTAGATATAATCTGCTCAGACTTCATCAGGGTTCACATGTCCTCCAACGAGCTTTTCTAATCAACAGCCTGGACAGATAAGGTCTCTATCTACAGTGTCCAGGAAGACTTTCCTGCTTGCCAAAAGCATAGCAGGAACTCAATCATATTTATCACTACTACTTAGAGCTTAGTGGAAGCCTGGCAAAACAGTGGTGCAGAAATTTATGGCATCATGGGGAAAATGTAAGCACAACAAAGTCAAGGAAAGGGAAGGTATGATAATAGTGTGGTACAGTGTGATTTATCATTTATGCACAGGAAAATATTCTGTTCACACCATATGGTACTTGACAGATACAATGGATGACCCTGGCCTAGTTATGGGGCTTTGATAGGAGAGCTTATTAGGTTTAATAAGTTAATTTCAAAACTAAGAGATTTTTTCAACTTATACTACCTTGAAACATTATTTTTTTTTCCTGTGAAGGGTAAGATTAACATCTTCTAAAAGAAGAAAAATATACAAAAAGTCAGAGAGTATAGTAAAAAGCTACATATCTTAGTATTTAAAAAGCCATGAACTTTGGTGCCATAGAACTGGGTTGAAATTCAGTCTCTGTTACTTGATAGAACTATGTGACCCATATACTGCGTAAGCTCCAATTGCCACAGTAATAAAATAGGAATGGTAACATTTAATTTGTAGGATTGTTGTGATTAGAAATATTTTTTCTACTTCAGATAAATATGAAAGACTGCATAGTGCAAGAAGTCTTTTTATAACAATGCATCTAGGAATCATGGGTAAAATACAAACTCCCAAGAAAATAAAGTAAATCTCAAGGATTCAAAAAGAAACATAAAATAGAAACAAAAGTGAAAGGCAAACCCAACAACCACTTGTTTCCTCTGTTAAGAATGCAGAACTCTGGTTTTTAATGTGTGCACGAGGACACAGGGCAATGGCTCTAAATCCACGCCGGTGGGTAGGGTGTTTAAACTACAATGTCACATGAAGTCAAGTGTCTGAGAACTACAGGCCGGTGAAAGAGTAGGCCAGAAAAGCAATCTCCTTAAAGCCAGGAGACAGAAGGTCTTGTTTATCTCAGTTTCCCCTCTAAGTAAGAGAAAGACTCCCTCCTGAAAAAGTATCACTGGGCCGGGGATTTAGCTGAGTTGTTCCAGCGCCTGCCTTGCAAGCACAAGGACCAGGGTTCGATCCCTGGTAACCATATACCATACTGGGTGTGGAGACTCACACCCAGCAGCAATCAGCACCACACACCACAGTGCCGGGCGTGGTGGCTCACGCCTGTAATCCCAGCACTCGGGAGGCAGAGACAGGAGGATTGCTGTGATGTGAGTTTGAGGCTGAGCTCAGGGGCAGCCTGAACTACAAAGTGAAACCCTGTCTCAAAAACCCTAAAAAAAAAAAAAGAAAAGAAAAAAGAAAAGGTATCACTATGAACCTATACTTATGTGGCCAGAATTCAAATTTTTATTACCTACCATCCTAATCCATTCACACTCTTCTAAAAAATAATTAAGACTGTGTATTAAAAATAAAAGAGATTTCTTTTTCACAGTTGTGGAGCTAGGAAGCCCAAGGTCACTGTAAGTTCAGTGTCCGGTGAGGGCTGTTCTGTTTTTAAGATGGTACCTTACTGTTGGGTCCTCCACAGGGGATGAATGCTGTTCTTACACGGTGAGAGCAGTGGGAGAGATACACTTGGCCCCTCAAACCTCCTAATGAGGCATTTATTTATTTAGATTCCAGAGACCGAACCCAGGGCATGAGCATACACTCTACCCCTAAACTATACTCTCAGTCCAATGCTAATCTATTCGTGGGGGAAACGTACAATTTAATCACCTCCTAAAGAAAAGCTCTACCACCTACTATTTCTGTGTTAAGGATGAACTTTAAACAACAATTTTGGCAAGGATAAAACAGTGAAATCATAGACGCTATGAAATGCATGAGGTTTAATTTAATGTGGACCTGAGTTCATTAACACCCTAGTGCTTGATGGGAGATATGGAAACTGTTTCTGGAGGAATGTGAGCCTCAATCCAGATCCATCAGGATTATTCAGATGAAGTTTACCTAGGCAGAAGCTAATGAAAAAGTAGAAAACACTGAAGAAAGAAAACACTGTAGAATAAAGAGAAACAGAATCAGCAGAAATGAACCCTCCTGTATTTTAGATATTTAGATGTATCAAATTCAGGGGCTGGGTATGTAGGTCAGTGGTTCTGTGCCTGCCTGGCAAGCACAAGGTCCTGAGTTACATTCCCAGTACAACAACAACAACAACAACAACAACAACAACAACAACAACAAAATTAAAAAGAAGTAAAGAGAGAGATTTGATAGATGTATCAAACTGAAACTGTAAAACTGGTCTGTTTTAAATTTAATAAATATAAAAAAGAATCAAAGAAATACAATAAAAATATCTTGCCAATTATTTAATCTTCTCAAGGGAACTAGGATAATTAATTTGTTGAACAAAACACAAATATGTGAAAGAGCATAAAAAATACATTAAAAGGTACATAACACATCATGATTGCACTCAACAATGAGAATTTGTACCAGTATATGACACAACTTAATTCTCATTTTTTCCCATAGCCCTACCCACCCTACCACCCCCACTCCCTATATACATAAACTTTGTTTCCTTTCTTTTTTGTTATAATCTATTTTTCCCCTTCAATTAAAAAAAAAAGATTTGAAGAAATAATAGCAACAAACTTTCCAAATATGGAGAAATAATTAAACATACAAATGATAGAACTCCAAACGGCCATGATTAGAAAAGAACTTCTCTATGACACATCATAGCCAAAATGCCAGACTTCCAAACTAAGACAGAATCTTAAAAAAAAAAAAATTTAAAAAAAGGTACATAGGGGCTGGGGATATAGCTCAGTGGTTCTGGCGCCTGTCTTGCAAGCGCAAGGACCCGAGTTCGATCCCCAGTAACCACATACAATACGGGGGGGTGGAGACTCACCCCAGCAGCAACCAGTACCACATACCACAGTGCCGGGTGTGGTGGCTCACGCCTGTAATCCCAGCACTTGGGAGGCAGAGGCAGGAGGATTGCTGTGATGTGAGTTGAAGGCTGAGCTCAGGGCCAGCCTGAACCACAAAAGCGAGACCCTGTCTCAAAAAACCTTAAAAAACAAACAAACAAACAAAAAAGGTACATAAAATAATCAGAGATTTGAAAAAAGCCCAAATAATACTACTGGAAATGGAAAATATAATTGTTGAAATTATATATTCAATGATTGGATTAGAGAAATTAGAAGATCTAAAGACAGAAGCATTGAACTGGCATAAAAATCTGAAAAAACTGCACAGAATTTGATACTCAGAGACATACAGACAGAAAACATGAGAAGATAAGAAATAGTGAAACAGTTACATAGATACGTAAATGAACATTCAGCAAAGAAAAAAAAAGGATGGAAGAATGATAACATGTACATAAAAATGGTGGATAATTTTCTAGAATTGTTAAAAACCCTAAATTTCTACGCTGATGCATTATAATAAGCTCTGAGAACATTAATAAAAACATATGCTGCTAGATTTATCAAAGCAAAATGGTGGAACACCAGATCGTAGAACACTAAAATTTCAAAAGCAATGAAACAAAGAAAAAGAAACAAAAGAATAATTGAAAAACAGTTGGATTTACAAAAGACTTGTCAACGGAAGACAGTAAATTATACCTATAAAGTGGGAATACAAAATAACAGAATCATATACCAAGATGAATTATCTTTTAAGAGTGAAGGAAAGATAAAATAGTTCCAGATTTAAAAAATATGCTGCAAATTTGCTGCCATATGTTCCACAGGAAGAATGATTTCCCAAAGGAAGATTTGAGATATAAGAAAAAGTAACAAATCAGCTGGTAAAAATGGAGTAGGCCAAATCTAAATACAGCTTGGTGTTTATTTTAAAATGTTCATTTCAGATCATAAAATTAAGATATAGCAAAACAAATAATAAGGAAATAGGACAGAAGATAGCTATTTGGACACAGAGCATTCTAAATTCTTTACAATTGCTCAAGAAGAAGAAAGAGATAATGAATAAAATTAGATTTCAAGCTCACTATGCACCTGCACCATTATTTTGAGTTAGTTATTGCATAACTATAGAACTAATATAAATAGAATGCATAATACCAGAACAAAAGAAGGGAGACAATAAAATTTTAAAACTTAATCCTGAAGAAAGCAGAGAAACAGAAAGACAAAAGCCATAAATAAGATTGCAGAAATAATCCCAGATGCCACAGCAATCACAATAAATACAAACAGACTATATTTATCAGCTGTAAGAGACTATGAAATATAAAATAAAAAACACAATCCAGGTTTGTGTTGTTTACAAACAACATCTCTGAAAGATTGACGAAATATATTTGGGTAGTAAATATAAACCAAAAGAAATGTTGTGTGGTTATATTAATATGAGACAAAAATAGATTTTATGATGTGACAGAGATAGCTATCCATGAACTCTTCCATATAGCTGGGAAATGGCCGATCTGGCAGGTGTTAAATTTCCGAGTTCTCCTTTTACGACCCAGTAGCCATATGACCAGCTACTGGTAATCCACAATGAGTGGAACCGATGCCCACCAAGCAGGAGATTTGGCAAATACTTGTGCAAGATTTGTATGCAAATTTTGTTTTTGCTCCTATAAACAAAATTTACCTAAAACTTCACCACTCAGTGTAAAGTTTCAATGTATTTCTTTCTAAATTCTTCTCTAAATATAATTCTATATATTGAAAAGTGGAGATAGTGCTGTATTTTGATTTAATTTCTCAATAAGCCCCATATTTCTTCTTCTACACAGTACTGAGGATTGAATCCAGAGTTTTTTCACTGAACTACATCCCCAGCCCATTTTTAAATTTGAGACAGGTTCTCATTAAGTGGCTAATTTGCCCAGGCTGGACTTGAATTTACCATTTTCCTACCTCAGGCTCCCAGAGTGTTGGGATTACAAGCCTGCACCACTAGATCCAGCTATTCGTACTTTCTAAATGTTTTTCAAAAGCATGACATTCAAGCTGCCACAGCAATCAATAACTCAAATCAGGGCTGGACACAGAGTAGCTTTTTTTTTTTTTTTAATCTTTATTGGTACATTAAATATACACATCATGATTGCACTCCATAATGGGGATTTGTACCAGTATAAGACACAACTTAATTCTCATTTTTTCCCATAGCCCCTTTTAATAAATGTTGGTAATAAGTGATGGATACAAGGTTCTTGTGGCTGATAAGGAAGAAGATGCAGAACACAGCACAGTTCACTGAACTCACCTCTTCTGACACCTACGGAAATGAACACTCTTGCTTAAACATCTTTGTCTGTATTTCTGATGATTTCCTAAGAATACAATACTAGAAGTAGAATTATTGGGTCCATGAACAAGCATGCTTAAAATGCTTGATATATATGTCAAACTGCTGTCAGGAGAGATCACATCAATTTTCCTCACAATTACCTGTACATTTCTCAGTTTTCTGTTACTGTAATTAAATACCCGAGATAATCAGTAAATAAGGAGGAAAGGTTTATTTTAACTCACAGTTTTAGAGGTTTCAGTCCATGGTCAGTTGGCGCCATTGTGCTTGGACCTGAGGTGAGGCACGACATCATGGTGGAAGGACATGGCAGAGAAAACTGCTGTCTCATGGTGACAGAGAAAGAAAGAAGAGGAAGCATCAGGCTCCCACTATTTCTTTCAAGCAGAAATTCTCCATGATCTAATTTCCTTCTGCTAGGCCCCACTTACAAACGCTCCAACACCTCCCAGAAGCACCACAGACTGGGGACTAGGCCTTCAAAATATAGGCCTTTGAGGAACATTCAAGATTCAAACTATAGCACCTGATAAAAGGGGGATCATTTTCCCCACTTAATAAAATCAGGTAACAGGCTCAGAGATTAGGAAATTTGTTCCAAGTCACAGCAAAAGCTGGGCTTTGAAAATACCTACAAAGGGATATCATTTCATTTTGGGGCTCAGGGTTTTGTTTTTTTTTTAAATTTGGGGCATAGAGTGTGTTTACCCCAAATGTATGCCAAAGCTAAAAAATACTCGTCCTAGATTCTTCAAAACTAGTATTGTGAGCCGGCAATAGTGGCATGTGCCTATAATGCCAGCTACTACGGAGCTGAAGCAGGAGGATCACAAGTTTGTGACCAACTTGGGCAACTTAGCAAGATGGCCTCAAAAAAACAAATGCCCTGAAAAACCAAAATATACATGAAGAAAACAACTAGGAACTTCTCTAGATTGAAGGCGACAAGAGACATGTAATATATGATCCTTTATCAGAAACTGGATTTTGAAAAGTCAGCTATAAGGGGCCTTTGGGGGAAAGTCGAGGAAATTTATGGACTATGTATAAAACAATAGTATTACAACAATGTTTGTAAATGTGATAATTAGAGGTTATGTATGATGGTGTCTTTACTCTTCAAAGGTACGTATTGCAATATAGGGATTCCGATGTCAAAAATCTGACATGAAGGAGGAAGAAAAAAAGGAGAAACGAGGAAAAAAGAAATGAGAAGTATGTGGAGAAAATGGAAATCAATATGCTGCATTTCATGAATCTTAGTGAAGGGTGTATGGATGATCGCTGTTACTATTCTAGCAACTTTTCTCAAGATCTGAAATTTTACAAAATATTATTTGCTGAATAAAAAAAGGATACCAAAACCTGGCATCAGCACTGGATCTCTGAGATGACGTCCTAGGCAGTCAAGACTGCAAAACAGAATTTCTTTTCTTTATAAAACACTTGCAGGGATGCTTTCCACAGAGCCTGATGTGTTTTCCATTCAAGGAACCTTAAAGAATTTTCCCCGTACAGCTGATCCTTAGACTGTTAAATAATCGCCACTGACTCATTTGCTTGCAGCCCCTGGATTTCAGTTTAGTCCTGTGATTATTGTTGTCTTGGTGATTAGCAATCTCTTATGCAATCAGAACTGGATTTTGTATGTCTTATTGCTTCATCTCAGGGAGCAATTATAACTCATTTCTAGAAAGATCGTGAGGGTAGAGACCAGGCAGTGAAAATGAATAGGAATTCTTTTCTATAGTTTCATTTCTATTTTTTATTGGCTAGCTGTATCTATCATAAATAGGGTGGGAAAAAAATTAAACTCTGAAGATCTAATGTATTTCTCTGGCACATTCTATTTGCCAGGCTAGAGTATGCTATCTAGACTGTGCACATTTGTTGACAATAATTGAGATATGGGTTCAGTAATAGAAAATTCTATTCACAGCTGCATAAATGTACACATTGTATTTTCCTAAGAGAGAAACTATTGTAAAATATACTATTAAAAGTAGAATTGTTTAAAATTAAATGGCATTACCTTTCCCCTTATCTAAATAAGCAGAAATTAATTTTATAGTGTTAACATTGTTATATTTTTGCAATAGCAATAACAAGAGTGAAAAAGAGAGCTGAGATAGCTAAAGTTCTTAATAAAATGTTTGGTATAAGGTAATTTCAGGAGTTGGCAAGAATATGTTTCTCTGACTGCATTTTGTTTCTAGGTTAGTTCCATTTAAAAGGAGCAAGGAAATTGGGGTGCAAACAGCTTATAATCCTGTTTATCTGCTTCAGTTCCTCTGAGTTGCTCTGAAGAGGTACAAATCTTCTAGGCAAATCGTTAAGCTCATTGAGGTCTTTCCTTCTAGCAATGCTCCACTGCTTATCAATGAAGCATTGATAAGCAATCAATATTAACTTGAGGTGAAATATTCATATGCAAATTTAACCAAAATGATTGTACAGTGTAACTGAAGTGAACGAACCATGTACCTACTTTGGGGCTGCATGTAGAGCTGGAGTCTCAGAATTGTCCTAACTGTAATTTCTTTTAGGTTTATCTTTTATTCATTTTAGCTTTTTACTTTAAAATAATTTTAAATTACAGATGAATTTCATTTAGAAAGAACAGTACCAAGATCTCTGGTAAATCTTTCATCAAAATTTAGCCGTCGTGGAACCAGGCCTGTGGTGCACCTCGGAGGCTGAGGTAGGACAGCTGGGAGTTCAAGGCCAGCCCGAGCTACACAGTGAGATCCTCTCTCAAAAACAAACAAACAATAAGGTGAAAGGGGACAATGTTGAGATTGTAACAAAAAAGTAAGGAAACAAATTTTATGTATATGGGGGGGTGGTAGGGTGGGTAGGGCTATGGGAAAAAATGAGAATTAAGTTGTGTCTTATACTGGTACAAATCCCCATTATGGAGTGCAATCATGATGTGTATATGTAATGTACCAATAAAGATTTAAAAAAAACAAACAAACCAAAAACAAACAAACAAACAATTTAGCAGTTGTAGCCTCTCTCTCTTGAGGGTTCACATTTTGTTTTTCTCAGTATGTACTTACTTCTTCAACTCGGCCTAGAAAAATCTATCTATGTCTTAAAAAAAAATTTATCAGTTGTTAATATTTTGCCAATCCCCCTTTCTCTTTTTCTATATTACATATAGAGCTGTTTTATACACACAACATACACATACACACTGTTTTTTGTTATCATTAGCTTCATTTTGAGAGTAAGCCACAGATCTCAGGTCTTTTCATCCCTCAGTACTTCCAAATATTCAGAGTATATTCTCTTTTGCAACCACAGTAAAGTTACCAAATTCAGAGATGTGAAACTGATATAACACTAAGATCCAGCATGTAGTCCATAATCAAATTTTACCAGTTGTTCCAATGTTTTTCTCCCTTGATTTATGATTCAATCCGAAGCATACTGCACATTTAGCAGTTAAATCCTCATTAAACTTTAAGATATGAATCAATGTCTCATTTTTTCCCTTTCATTTCAGTTGTTTCATAGAATGTCTCCATTTAGATTTGTATATTTCTCCATGCTTAGCTTCAAGCTGCACGTAGTTGGCAGAGACACCAGAGAAGTAAGGTTTCGTTTTCAATGCATGATATCAAGAAGCAGTTTGTCCCATGGTTCATAATGTATATATGTCCATTATTGACAAAAAAAGTAATATTCATGTTTTTCTACAGTGATGCTACTATTTTTCTTCTCTAATGCAGTATGTTTTTGAAGTTGCTACTCACTAATATAATAGCTGAGGGCAGCAGTAGAGATTGTAAACAGTACAAAGTTATTCATCTAGTACAAAAACTAAATGTAACTCTAATATAAATTCAGCAATTTGATTATAGATTTAGCTATTATATATACTATTAGTAAGTATACATTAGTATGTATCATATGAAATTGTATTATATGATTATCCTAATAGTTTAAATAAATTATCTATTTAATACCTTGCAACTTTGTGTCTAGTCTTAGCCTCACTGGGAATATGGGGATTTGCAAATAATACAGCTTTAGTTCTATATCAATTTCAAGCATATTTTCTGTGCTTATTCCAATGTGGCTTCTGGAATAGGGGTATCAAGGTATGTGCATTTCAAAAAAAGAACACATTTAAATAAAGCAACTGAATGGATTTTTCTTAATGTCTACCTGAGAAATCTCAAAAACCAAAGCAAACATGAGTTTGGTCACAACGTGGTTGCCAAGTCTTAAATATGACACAGATCAGAAAAATATACTTCTATATGTCAGTGTTCAAAGCATTTTTTTCCTCAAATGATCTCACATATGCTATGTAACCATCCAAAGATGATAAGCGATTATTAGTAATTCTAAGGAAGCATCTCTGTGGGGTTGGGCCCCCCCACAGCCCGCACTACACATCATTAAGGCGCCCTTGATGTATTTCTTTGTGGTTTCTTTTCTCTGACCACATCAAAGCCTGAGGCAGAATATGGTGAATTAAAAAGTTAGACACAGTCAATGTATTGACCCCTGAAATTGGCTGTCTGCACAACGAGCTGCTTCTAGTTTCTGGGAACCTTTCTTACTATCGCTATCTCTCAATTTTTGTCTGGCTCTAAATGCATTTCAGTAGGCTCTGCTTGCTGGAATGGGGAATAGGAAACTGCCACCTCGGATAATGAAACTGAATCCTAAACATATAAAAATGACTACAAACAATGTTCCTGAATTAGAATATGTTTTAACTTTTACAGCTCACGAAGATCCCCCTGCCTGGACTTCCCAAGTGCAGGGACTGTAGTTGCGCACCGCCACACTCAAGTGAACCAATTATAACGACATCATTATCCACATATCGATATTCTTGGATTACAGACAGCTCAACTTTTAATGTAATAATTAAGCTTAAAATTAACCTTACTTCTCCCCGACAGATTTTGATTACAAGCCACATATGAGTTTCTACTTCTGTTATAACAGATTATCACAAGTTGGTGGTTAAAACAACACTCATTTAGTCCTAGCATTGTATGTTATATATTGTGAAATAGAAAATGCTCAATGTAAAATAAGGTGAAAGGGGACAATGTTGAGATTGTAACAAAAAAGTAAGGAAACAAATTTTATGTATATGGGGGGGTGGTAGGG
>PVIR01001158.1:80736-94584 GCA_004026965.1 Petromus typicus | reverse complement strand
AAAAAACAAAAACAAAACAAAAAAAAAACAACACTCATTTATTAGTTCACAGCTCTGCAGGACTGGCTGCAGACAGTGGGCTCTTATGAATTGTCTGCTTAAGGGTTTCACAATGCCTAAATCAAGGTTTTGGTAAGAATTTTTTTGGAGAGCAAAAGGCAAAGGGAAAACGGGAGAATAAGTTAAGAAGGGAGAGAAAAAATTTGATGGTAAAAAGAAAGGAAACAAAGCTTATGTACATAGGGGGTTGGGAGTTGTGGGGAGGCAGAGGAATAGGAAAAAATGAGAATCAAGATGTGTCATGTACAGGTCCAAATTTTCAAAGTTGAATGTGATCATAATGTATGAACCAATAAAATCAATGAAAAGAAAAAAAAAGAATTTTCTGGAGATTCTCAGAAAGAATCTGTCTCCAGTCTCACTCACATTGTCGGTCTGAACTTAGTTTTGTGACTGTAAGAGTAGATCTTCCTCTCCTTGCTGGGGGTCAGTGGGGAGCAAGTCTCCCTTCTTGCGCTTCCCAGGTGGCTTCCTAGCAGTAGGACATCAGGTTCCTCTCATTTTTCAACTCTCTCTGACTTCTGCTTCCAGCCACAGTGAGCTCTAGCTTGTAAGAAAGGCCGCATGTGATTAGAGATGATTAATAGTTGTCATGGATTTAGAACGCTGCCTGTAAGACAAATAGTACCTGGTTTGGTCCACCACTTAACTATATGCTGGAACCTCTTCTGTTAGTGTAGATATAGCTGAATACTGGTCTATCTATGGAAATACAGAAGTGTATTTAACCAGGCGCCCACTCATAGACATTTGGGTTGTTTCCAGTCATTTACTTACTATAAACAATGCGACAGCAATTATCACCATATTTACACTGTAAACAAAGAATTAACAGAAGTAAAGTCTATTTGATCACACTTAAAGTTTTGATAGACATTGGCAAATTTCTTTCCAAAAACGGTTTTGATTTATATTTTCAGAAACAACATACAGGACTATTTATTGCCTTTTTCATTTCTTATTTTTATGAACTTCAGTGGTAAAAAATGATCTCTTGGACTTAACATTTCTTTTTATTCATTCAACAATCTTTTAAACTTGAGAGCGCTGAGTCATATACTCAACTTTACCTGAGTGATTGGCTCTGCCTGTGTTTGTCTCACTTAAAGCCTCTTAGCCTCTATGAAAAGATTTTCACTACTATCATTTTATAAATACTTTTGTAGTACGAGGCATTGAACCTAATACTGCACTAGTTTGCACTGAACTACATCCCAGTTTAAAAGATTTTTTTCCTGAGGCAATGTCTCACTAAGAAGCCAAGTTGCCCAAGCTGGACTTGAACTTGATCCTCCTGGCTCACCCACCCAGAGTGCTGGGATTTCAGGCTGGTGGCACCACACTCAGCTGAGTAATACAAATTTGATCACTGCAAGAACTGTTAGCACTCATCCAGCCTTATCTGTCATGATGAGAAGTGACAGTGTATTATGCCATACAAATCTTTCCCTCCATTTGAGTTAGGCATGTATTGAAAATTTTGTTTTAGTGTACATTTTGGTCTTTTTTTTTTTTTTTTTTTTTTTTTTAGATTTTTTGAGACAGGGTCTCGCTTTGTGGTTCACGCTGGCCCTGAGCTCAGCCTCCAACTCACATCACAGCAATCCTCCTGCCTCTGCCTCCCGAGTGCTGGGATTACAGGCGTGAGCCACCACACCTGGCACTGTGGTATGTGGTACTGGTTGCTGCTGGGCGTGAGTCTCCATGCCCAGTATGGTATGTGGTTACCGGGGATTGAACCCGGGTCCTTGTGCCTGGAAGACAGGCGCCGGAACCACTGAGCCAACTCCCCGGCCCACATTTTGGTCTTGTTTTTCTTCTTGGTATCAGGAACTGAACTCAGGATTCTGTGCTTGCAAGGCAGGAACAAGGCACCGAGCTAAATCCCAGGCCCTAATTTACATTTATTTTTCAGTGACACATAAACACAAAATTGTACATATTTATGTGGCACCATGTGATGTTTAATATATATTTATTAAATTAAGCTTAACATCTGTATCTTCAAACATATCATTTCTTTATAAGGAAAACATTCGCAGTCCTTTCTTCTATCCTTTTGTTTTGCTTTGTTTGCAGTACTAGAGAATTGAACCGAGGACCTCACACTTGTCAGGCATGCACAGCATCACTGAGCTACATCCCTGTCCCCAGCCTTTCAAAATATACAATATATTACCATTTGTATTTACCCCACTGTGAAATAGCACAGAAGAATTTGTTACTCCTAATTGTGCTTAGTACTCACTGATCAACCCCTACTCCCTCCATACTCTCCCTAGTTTCTGCTAGCCACCATTCTGCTATCAACTTCTATGAGACCAATTCTATTACATTCCACATAGGGGGCTTCCCTTGCCAGAAGTGAGTACTGGGGAGGATGCTGCAGGACTTTGATGAAGGTAAAGGGGTGAGTACCCGCAGACTCCTAGAGTTCACCCCAGATATCTGGACTCTGAAGTGCTAGTCTGTTCCCTCTGGCTGTTTGGGACACTCACATGATGGCTGCCCCACCCCCACCCCACCTGGAGAGCAGGAAGAGGGTCTGCGCTAACTTGCCAAGGGCTCACCACTTCTTTTTAAGACTCTAGATATTGGATATGATCTATGTTTATCATCCTTCAGGTTAATATTCAGTTTCAGGGTGGGAAGACCTCTCTCTGTTTCATAATGCCTGTGTTTTTTTGTACATGTTCTTTGAGTATTTCTGGTGTAAATTCTCAAGTCAGTCATGCTGTTTTGATTACTTCAGCTTTGCAGTGTATTTTGAAATCAGGTAATAACATTACATTTAACTTCTTTTCACCACAAAATGGCTTTGGTTATTGGGAAATTTTTGTGAAACCATACAAATATTAGGAATTCTTTCCCTAGTTCTATGAAGAATGTCATTGGTATCTTGGTAGGGAGTGCATTGAATTTGTAGACCACCTTGAGCAGTGTAAACATATTTAAAGAATATTGATTCTTTCAAAAAATGGATACGGGATGGCTTTTTTTAGCAATGTGTCTTTTTCAATTTTTCATAGTGTTTTGTAGTTTTTATTAGTTTAATTTATTCCTATTTAATTTTTTGCAGCTATTAAATGGGATTGTTGCTGGCACACATCTATAATCCCAGCACATGGGAGGCTGAGGCAGGACAATCACCCTGAGTTTGAGGCCAGCCTGGGTTATATAGTGAATTCAAAACTACCTTAAACCAGGGCTGAGGAGGTAGCTTAGTGATGCTGTAGCCACCTGGAAAGTGCAAGGTCCTGAATTTAGTTCCTGGTATGGGTAAAGGGGAACCAAAACAATAGCTTGACTTACATAGTGAGCCCTTATCTCAAAAAAAAAAAAAAAAAAAAAACAACTCCAAAAAACCAACTTTTTAAGAAACATTTGAAAAAAACGATTTTTTTTTCTTGGTTTCTACTTCAGATCACTTGCTGTTACTAAAAGAGCTTTGTGCTTTGAATTGGGATGAAATACATATAACATAAAATTTACAATTTACATTTTAGTACACCTAAAAATTTACCATGTTTAGGTGTACTGTTTTGTGGCATTAAATATATCCATTGTTATAAAACCATCAGCATCATCTTTTTCCAGGATTTTTTCACAGTTCTCAACCAAAACTTCAAATCTGTCAAACACCAATTCCCCTTTTCCCCTGCTCTTATTCTTTGTCAACAACTGTTTTACTTTTTATCTCTGAATTTAATCAACTTCAGTCAAACTTCAGGTAATTGAAAACAAGTGGAATCATAGTTTGTCTTTTTGTGCTTGTCTTATTTTACCTTGCATAATGTCTTCAAGATTCATCAAAATTGCAACATGTGTATTTCCTTCTTAAGGCTGAATAATGTGTGTGTGTGTGTGTGTGTGAGAGAGAGAGAGAGAGAGAGAGAGTGTGTGTGTGTGTGTGTGTGTAACCATCCACTGATGGACACATGAGTTATTTCTAGCTTTTAGCTATTGTGAATAATGCCACTAGGAACATGGATAACAAGCATTTCTTTGGGTTCTTGCTTTCAATTGTTTTGGGTGTTCGGTGGTACTTTGGTTCATAAATGCTTTTGTTTGCAAACGTTTTGGTTCACAAGCAGAAGTGTTTGGCAAAATTTTATTTTTGTTTTCAAACTCCACATTGGGTAATGAACATGACCACAATCATCTTTCTTGAATGAATATGAGTGTGGGTATCTTTTCCAGGATTGTGGAATGAATTTAATTTGTGAACTGAGGTACATTCTATACCCAGAAGTGTGATTATTGGATCATATAGAAATAGTGTGCTTATTTTTTTTTTGAGGAATTGCCATACTGTGGCAGGAGCTGTGAGTATGGCCAGAGGGCTGGGCATGTAGGTCAAGCAGGAAATCCGGGACACAGGCACAGAACACCGTTCCCAAACCCTGTACCTGGCACCAATAAGAGAATACTTTCTTCAGTTTTTCTGGCATGAGATCAAACAGGTTTTCGATTGGACAGCCTAGATCTGACATCAGAATGAGGAAGACAAAAGACCTCTGCCTTGAATCTCATGGCCACTGCAACCTCTTCCAGACACAGCCTGGAAGGAAGGGACACTGACAGTTAAAATGAGCCTACCTGCCATCTTAGAGAAATATAGGTTTCATTTTATTTAAGTCACAAGCAGTCCCCAGAGGACATGTCAGCAGGTCACAGAGGACATGTCAGTGAGCCACAAGCCTGTGGTTTCTCTGACCTACTCTCTCAAAACCCTGCCAAAAAAAGCAAGTTATTAAAAAAAAAAAAAAAAGCCTCAGCCTGTAAGACACATTCTCCGTTCTGCTCACACACAAAGGTCCCTTTCAAGTCTAGCAATAATCCTGCCCGGGCTGTTGAGCTCATGTCCCTTCTTTCCCACTCACTTTCAGTGACTTGTTCTCACCCTTGTGAAAAATGAGCTTTGTCTTTTCTGTCAAAGCACAAGGCTGAAGCAACTTCACTTTAGATTTAAATGACCTGGCCATCTACTCACTACCCACCCCCCTCTGTTAGTGACCTGAGCTCCAAGAAACGGTGACTATGTACTTTTCCCCAGAACACAGCTGATAAGGCAGGAACCAAAGATTTTCCATTTCAAACCATGTCTCCCCTCTAACTTACCAAGCAATGCACCACCCCCACCCTCGCACTGCTCCGGTTAGCAAACCACGATTGATTGTAAGCCTTTAAATTCATCGGCTGATCTAGTCAGCCGATGAATTTAAAGGTGAGCTATTTCCCACAGATTAAGACTTTAAAACTCCTCTTCGCAGACACTCAGTGTACTTGCTGCCTCGTGCCCGAGTGCACTCATGCCTTTCTGCAGAAGGAAAGCAATCTTACCTTGACGACATTTCTTGGTGGCTGAGTGCTTCATTTTCTGTACTGACAAATTGAATTTGGAAGTCTATTCCTGACACCCTGAAAAGTGTGCATCTTTTCCTCCTTTAACTGACCCTCACTCACTTTGCAGAGTGTACTTCTTCTCCTACTTACAATAAATACAAAACCTCATTAACTTTTGTGCAATTCTTGTCTAATTCTTTGTTCAGGGTGAGAACCTAGAACAGATCTTTAAAGGGAGCCCATCACACTGCAGAACCCGTAACAAAACCGTTTTCCATAGTGGCTGCCTCCCACAACTTCTCCACAAAGGCTGCAGTTTCTTCAGAGAAGTTTTAAACTACCCACCAAAATCACCATTTTGATCCACGGAAAGTCTTTCCAAAGTGGTTCCCAGACTCTAGTGTGCATACTGACAGAGTGTGTCCACCCCACCTCCAGAGAGGCTCACTCAGTACGCCATTGCAGCCTTTGGGAATTTGCATTTTCAGCTAAACTGCCTCACATGCTTCTGATGCAGACGGGTTTGTGAGCTACAATTTGAGAAAAACTAAAACTAAAAGTCTGGACTCAGATATGAATCCCCAAAGAGTAGAACTTCAACTTCTGCCTCTATTCGAATTCAGCCCACTTGGATGAGTCAGTGAGTTTTTGGTTTGTACTTGAGAGACTGTACAAGTGAAGTCCAAAATGCCGATTATAAGACTTCAGAAAAGAATGCCTTGTAGGAGCTACTTCCTGACTTCTGTGGCTGTCTAAATTTTAATCATCTTTTACACTTTCTCCCATTTATGCTTTTCTGTATTTCCCAAGTTTCCAACATTAAGCATGTATTTCTTTTATAATTAGAAAAGGTATTTTCTTATCATTAAACCAAACTAAACATTTTATAAGCTCAAATATTTCCTGTGTGAAGACTTTTCAAATCCCACTTCCTTACAATGTCAAGATACATAAATCACTCTGACGCCATCCATGTCTACTTGCTATTTAGCTTGTAATTCTACTAGACTGTATGTCTCAGGAAATGAGAGTGGTTGCATTTAATGGCAACTTCAGAAAGAGAAGTTGGTTAATCTTTCCAAGAGGACCTCACAGGTGTCGAGATATGCTTTGGAAGCTGAGTCATTTGGAGTTCAGCACTGAACTCAGAGATACTATAATTAGAGTCAGGAGACCACAAGTTTATACCCAAATGTCAATTTATTAAATTATAGTAAGAAATGGGAGTACCAAGTAAACAGAACTACTTCTGTGAGTTGATCAGCAAACCCTTTTCTGTCCCAAAATGGGTACCCAGGAGACTAAATGACTCATTGTACAATTATTGGATGAATATGAGAATCAGATCACAGTATTTCATCTGGTTAAAGCGGGTGGTATCATAAAGTTACTGCTACCTGACAGAGCCAATCTCTGTCTAGAATCATGTTTTCCAAAAATTCCAGCGCACACAGGCCATGGGCCTTCCTGAAGAGCCACAGACACATTTGTCCTTGGCTCTCTTTTTATATATTCCATGCAGACTATCTGAACATATCATTCATTTCAGACAAAATATTTGAACAAATTGCTCACATTTCAGGAAGGCTTTCCTGAGGATTCTTCCTCACTGCTTCCTAGGTACTAGGTGCCAGCACATGACAAAGGGGGAACTGTTGGTGTCAAGACAGGATCTGGGTCAGAGGTGAGATGTGGCAAAATTCTGCATGAGATGCTAAAACGTACCTGAAGATGCAAAAGGGTATTGGAAGTGTGATCAAAATTGGATACTGGAGCTGAATAATAGGAAACGACAAGTCAAAAGAACATGAGAAGTCCCTGGGTAAAATGGGAGGCCAAATTCAGGGTGCAGAGAGCATGTCCAAACTAATCCTCAGAAACGTAATCTCTTGACCATGGCAGAGGCTTGCAGAGAACCCACAGCCTATCTCAGGGACGACTCCTCAGGCTTAAGGATCTAGCCTTTTTAAATTTTATCTAACTCTGACGGTTTCTAAGTGTCCCTATTAACAGTACTTTTATAAACCATTCGTTAGGCGCCTTCTACACATGGCTAAGCTCATCCATTTTAGATTGTTTTTCATACATAGGATGACTTCTGTCTGATTTTATTTACAAAATCTGAAGTCCTGTTATAAGATACAACAGAAGTTATTTATATGTCTGTCTATCCTATTAAAGAGGGAGTTTCAAGGATCCTATTTGTCTATATGTTCCCACTAGCAAAAGTGAGTACTTTATAGAAATCTAAAAGTTCAATAAAATTTTGGTGAATAAACAAGTGACATCTTTTGCCAGTAGAAGTGTAGAAGCAAGTTGGCGTACGTATCTGTGCCTAACCCAGTCTCCACAGCACGATTAGACCAACTGATTTCAGGGTTTCTGCTCACTATGACTGACAAATTTATGCAAGCTACAGACCACCCAGTTCTCCTCAAGTATCACTGCACTTGACATTTATTTTAAAAATATCTCCATTGTTATATAATTCACATACCATAAAACCCGACAATTTAAAGTATATATAGTTCAATGACTTTTACTATACTCACCAATGAGTAAGTCAATTTTAAACATTTTCCTCACCCCCTCATACAAACTCTGTACCCCCCGTGTATTGCTCTTCTAACACCCACCCCTACCTCAGCCTTAAAGAGATCACTAATCTATGTCTCTATAGATTTATTTCAAATATTTCATATAAATAGAATCATGGGGTTTTTTTATGACTTTTTTTTTAACTTAGCATAGTCTTTTAGGTTAATCCATTGTTCAGTGTATATCAGTATTCCATTCCTTTATATGAATGAATAATACTTCATCATATGGCTATACAGTTTTCTATTTATCCACTCATCAATTTATAGACATAAGAGTTGCTTCTGCCTTTTTGGCTACTGTGAATAATACTGCTATGAACATTCAGTATGAATTCATATGTAAACTATCATTTCACTTGAGACTATAACTAGGAGAAGAACTGCTAGATCCTGTAGTAATTCTGTGGTAACACAGAATCATTCAGCAAGGCAACTGTATCACTTTACAATCCAACCAGCAATGTACAGAGGCTCCAATTTCTCCACATCCTTGTCGATACTTCTTACTGACATATTTTAATCATAGTCACCTAAGCGGGTGTGAAGTGCTGTCTCCTTATGATTTTGACTTTAATTTCTCTGATGACTGATAACAGCATGTTTTCATATGTTTATTGGACATTTATTTGTCTCCTTTGGAGAAATGCCTATTTGTTTCTTTTGCCCACTTAAAAATTATGTTGAGTTTTAATTTTTAAGTTGTAAGAATTCTTATGTATTTTACATAAAGGATTGGATGCATGGGTCAGTGGTAGAATGCATGCCTGGCAGATGTTGTTCAAGTCTAAGCAACAAAAAGTTAAAATTTTACTTTCTGCACTCTGGATATAAATCCCTTATCAGGTATGTGATTTGAAAAATTCCCCTCTCATTCTCTGTGTTGTCATTTCAGTTTCTGATGATGTCTTCTACAAATGCAAAAGTTTTAAATTTTGATTAAGTCCATGCATCTGCTTTTTCTTTTGTTGCTCATACTATTGGTGCAATAACTAGAAATTCATTGCCAAGTATGAGCTCATGAAGATTTACTCCTACATTTTCTTCAAGAGTTTATAGTTTTAACTGTTACATCAAGGTCTGTGATGCATTATGAACTACATTTTTTATGTGAGGTAAGTGTCCAGCTTGTTTCTTTTGCACATAGGTATTCAGCTGTCCCAGCACAATTTCTTGGAAAGATTGTTCTTTCATTATTGCAAGAATACTGGTCTTGGCACCTTCACTGATTGCTTTGCTGTTTTCAACAATGTCTTGAGGCGTAAGTTGCTCTGCCAACAAATCCAATCCAATTTAATGTCTTTTGAAAAGATAGTTCTTGACGTCAGTATCTGAGATTCGCTTTGACCCTTGTAGGGCTCCCCATCAGCTATTTCCTCTCCAGCAAGCCAGCCAGACTAGTTTTGTCTATCTCCCCCATGAACCCACAAACCCCTCCTAAATGTTTTTTACCACAAACTGCACTACTTGTGATAGGCTCTTATGACTGAACTTCTCTACACTCTGTTACAAATGAAATCAATTCATTTGGAGAGATTTATAATCCCCTAGTTTAAGCCTGTCTCTACAATGGAGCCAAATTTCTAAACCATGGCTCTGGAAATGTGAGTGAACAACTATGTGCTTCTCCCTGAATGGTGCCTGCCTTTTACAACCCTTGTCTTTGGTTTGGGAGAGCAATGACCTCAGGCCTTCTCAGCTTTCCTCAGCTCACATAAAAATCTTATCTCATAAGCTGCAAAAGTGATCAAGACTCCAGTATTCTCAGTGGTGTTGAGTCAGAGGTAGAGCCTTGATCCCACAAAAGGAGGCTGGTGGAAGAAGGGAGCCCCCATCACTTGGATGTGTGTGGCAGGAACCTAGCCACAATAGCAGGTAGGTAAAGATAGGATAAAAAAATGATCATATCATGTTCCTTCTAGGAAGGCCCTCTAAGAGCTGGGGATAGAGGGGAGGCCTTGTACACTTAACTGTAGAAGTCTGAGCTGGGATGAGGGACAGGAGCAGATCTTGGTTTAAATATCACAGACTCACCCTAACAAATTTTAGTAGATCTTCTTAATAAATATTTCTTCATTTTCTACATACTTTTAGGACCATTTCCAAGCCTCTGAATGATTGTTTTTAAAAATAAATTTGACCAGTTTCTCTGGGGGAGGGTCTGCAGCATTTTCTCGACACGGTCACACTGGAAGGTGTGATCCTTGCCTTTAATATTTACACTGATCTACAATTACTAGTTTTAAGTATTTTCTCCTTTAGACAAAAGTCAAGGCAATGAATTGCAGCCTGTGTCATATAATGCCTCAGTAAGCTCAATTGCCTTGATAAACTGGTAGATGGGTTGAAAGAATTTCCATGAAAAGAGATCTGTACCCAACAGATTAACCTGGAAAGAGAACCACGTCCAGAACACAGTACTTTAGATGATTAACTCACAGTATCACTATGGGATACATTTATCTTCTTTCTCTTTAAATATAACGTGTACTGAAATGTAAGAGCTGGAGTGTTTGATCTGAGTGAATCATTGTCATGCCAAATGCACTCAAGAGGGGAGAGGTATAACTCCTGGTTCAGCATCAAGGCTTTAAAAAAACCCTCAATCTCTTTACCTTCTACAAAGCTACCCTATTGAGCATCCTTTTTTGGTCCCTTTTATTTCCCTTCTTTTCAGATAAAACCTTAGAAACCAATTTATATAATAGCTTGACTTAACCCATTGACTTGTTGAGTGGCCAACTGTTTCAGGGAGAATTGTTAATTTAACGACACTGATTCTTTCCAGCAGTGATAATGGGATGGCACTCTTTCTAGACAATGACTTTTGAATAGTTCACATATTTTGAATAATTCATAATAAGGGACCCAGATTGAGACAAGGGGGCTTACTAACCTGAAGGTTAAAAAAAATCAACTTTATGTGTAGTCTTTATTAAAGATGATCAAAGTAGATCTCTCTACAATTTTTGGTTCTCTCTACTCTCAATAGATCTATTCCTAAAGTCTCTAACTCATAAACTTTTTTTTTTTAAATAGAAGGGCATGGGAATCTAGCTCCATGGTAGAGTGCTTACTTACTATAGGTGTGAGGCCTTGGGTTTGATTCCCAGCTCCATCAAGAAAAAAAAAAAGTGAAACCAGAGACAAGAAATGAAAGAATGCAAGATTTCCATTTCTCTAGGTCTTTGAGATCATTGTCCCATGACATGAGGTCATTAATTTAACACAAATGATTACGTCTTAGTCCAAGTTATAATTGACCACATGTTTGGAATAAATACTAACCAAATCATATACATGTGTTGCAGTTATACAAGTAAATGCAACAGAATTCAGAAGACTCTCCAAAGGTAGTCTTCTCTAATGTATATTCTGGCAGAAATAAAGGAGTACGTGGTTTCCTTTGATTGCACACCAGAAACAACATGAGCATTAATGCCAGTCTTTTTCCTGGGCAATGAGAATGCGTATGTAGATGGGCAGAGCAGGTAGGAGGCCTTGGTGCCAGTTGTCTGGTTGATTTTGAGATTTTGCTTTGACCAGTCAAACTCTCTGGGGAATTTTTTCTAAAACAACATTTGGCGAAAGATAAATGAATAAAACAATAACCAAATAAATCTCAGTGCAGTTTTTGTTATTGTTTTTGGTGTGTTTGTGTGTTTGTTTTCAAAGTCAATTCCCTACTGTACAAAACCTTCTGATAAAGTAGTTAGTAGGTAACAAAAGCCTCTGGAGAATTTGTTTCCTTCCAGAGATTTTTGTTATTGTAGATATTGTTGTGGATAAAGCTACAAAATCACCTTCTTAAAGTGTGTCTTTGGAAAAATAAATTGGTAACAAAATTTCAGTGTCTTAAAATTCTATCACAATGCCAACTGATTTCTTTCAGATTTGGCTCAGTTTGTTTTAGCCTACAGAGCAGTACTGATTTTTTATTATTTGCACTGCAAGCACTTACAGAGAATTATAGCTGCACAGTTATATTTAAAGTGAATATTATTTAAGTATTGAAGGTTATGGAATTATATTCATTGAAACATAATTAAAGCACAGAGACATATAATAATAAGTGGGTGGAAGTGTGCGCAATAATAATTCAAGGTAATCACTGCATTCTGATTGTGTTGCAGATTAGAGCAGAATATAATGAAGTCTCTCTTTAATGAGAACACTTTAATTCTGAACCAGACTAGAGGCAAAGGGTGCTTCAGAGAAGCAGGTAAAACAGTGTTTGAAAAAGACAATCACTTCGGTTTGGGAGTGTGTAGTGAAATGAGAGAACTTCAAACTCTCACATGGTCACTTGGTTGTGGGGACACAGTCGAATCCGGGGACTAAGACTGCAAATCCACCTCATGAGTGGAGTACCTGAGTCTCTGCTGGTCTATATCTACCTCTCTCTCTATAGAACCAATGCTTTGGCCTAGTGTCCTTAGCCTTGGCACTGGAGATACCACAAATATTCCCTTCGGGAATATCTAAAAAAAAAAAAAAAGATACAATAGTAGTACTTTTTTATTGTTAACTGACAATATAGTGATAATTATACCATATTTATATAAGAGAATGAGATTGTTTTTAAGAAACCTTGAAATGAGTGAGGGCTAGAGATTTAGCTCAAGTGGTACTGGGCCTACCTTGGAAGCACAAGGGCCTGAGTTCGATCCCTGGTTCTGCCATAAAAGAAAAAAAAAAAGAAAGAAAGAAAGAAAGAAACCCTGAAATATGCAGAGGTAAAGAAACTGCATGTCTCCAATTCACTCTTTTTTTTTGGCAGTGTCAGGGACTGAACTCCCAACTTTGTGTTTGCAAGGCAGGCCTGGTGCCACTGACCTAAATCCCCAGCCCTCTAATTCATTCTTAAATGGTTCAAAATGGAATATATATTATAAATGAGTGTAGTACATATACATGTATATATATATTTATGCACTTATATAAACATCTCTATGTGTGCCCATATATATATGTAACATACATATGAAGAGATAGACAAAGCAAATTATGGTAAAATGTTAACATTTGTGGAATCTGAGCAGAGAGTACATGGAATTCTCAGAGGTACTCTTTCTGAGATAGGGTCTTGCTATGTAGTTCAGGCTTCCCTTGAACTCACTCTGTAGCCCAAATTGGCCTCAAATTCATAGCGATCTTCTCACTCTACCTCCCGAGTGCTGCAGTTATGTGCATAAACTACCACGTCCAGCTTCAATACTATTGCTAATGGAAGCAATATTAGCAATAGTATTGAAGCAATCGCACAGTCAGCTATTGTAGCTTCAATACTATTCTTGCTATTCGAATTCTGAAGTATGATAAAATAATTTTTTGTTTTTTAAAATTTTTTGCACTGTGGACTACAATTTTGGGCTTCCCAGATCTGAGTCCCTGGTTGGTCACTGACCAATTGGCAAATTATTCAAGTTTTGCTGAACTAAGTTTCCTCATCCATAGGATGAAGAAAAGAACAACACTGCAAGTTGTGCAACATGGTACTGAGCTCAGGGTGATATTAAGCTTTGGGTGAATAGTAACTTCCAGTATTAAATGGCCTGGTCCATGTGGCCTGCTGCTTACATGAGGATGATGCTGGGAGTCAAAAATTAGTGTGATCTGGGGCCGGGGATATAGCTCAATGGTTCCGGCACCTGTCTTGCAAGCGCAAGGACCCGGGTTCAATCCCCGGTAACCACATAACAATACTGGGTGTGGAGACTCACCCCAGCGGCAACCAATACCACATACCAGTGCCGGGCGTGGTGGCTCACGCCTGTAATCCCAGCACTTGGGAGGCAGAGGCAGGAGGATTGCTGTGATGTGAGTTTGAGGCTGAGCTCAGGGC
>PVIR01001158.1:10664-80636 GCA_004026965.1 Petromus typicus | reverse complement strand
TTAGTGTGATCTGGGGCATGCACCACAGCTCACGAATTTTGCCTACTTTCACGGGGCCTCGCTGGTTGCTATGACCCCTGGAAGCCCATGGAAGCATGTGTCCCTAATTTCTAAGGTCATTAGCAAGGATTAAAGAGGTCTTAGCTCCAGATTCCAATTCTGAGTTCAAACATAATGTTGCACAAGGTCCCGAGTTCAATCCTAGGTACTGCAAAAAACCCAAAACATAATTGGTTGATTACTGTACAAGTAAGTGATCTATCAAGCCTACTAGGATTCTCTCTCAGATGCATTCTCAGGATGAGCAGATTGCCAAGTGCATCACATCTCTTACCTAAGAGGATTCCAGTCTTAACAAGGACCATTCTGAGGGCTGGTCTGTTCTGTTCCATTGAACATGAGATCACATTTCAGAATGACTATACAGAAAAGGATAATTATGAGTCATCTAGACCAGTGATGCTGAACTTCATAGAGCTTTTCATGATATAAACATCCTGCTGCAGCATGTGTGCCACAGGTTTGCCACCCTTCATCTAGACCAAGACCCTTATTTTTCATAAGAGGAAACTGAGGCCTGGGAAGTTGATGAGACATGTTTGAGATGATTATGGGCTCTAGCACAAGGAGGACCAGAACAAGTTTCCTGACTGTCCTGTCATTATCCTTTCTACCATGCCACATAGCTTTACATCACTGTTAACTGGTAGTGAAGGAAGCACAGGAATGGCTGGCAGTGCTCCCACATCTCAGATGCTGTGAGGACCACGTGCCATGCTGATACAGGGGAAATACGGGAACAAAATTTGCAGATATTTGGGCACTGGTTCTCTGCAGACCCAGGTGGTGAACTTAATGTTCTTTCAAATTTAGTTGTGTTTCTACTTCACTGGCCAAAATACAGCATTTGGATTTCATTACACAGTTAGTTTCCTTGGTTTCTATATCCACTTTCTTACTTTCTTAATCAGGGTAGTTATTACTATTTTCTGTGGCCTGAGTTTTTGCCATAATGCTTCAGCAATCTTCCTAATTTTTGCTTTGCTTTGACCATCTTTGACTTGGGCTACTATGTAATTTCTTCGTGATGCTGACAGCTGTAGAAGGAAAATTAGGAGTTACTTTTATGATTGATTAGTAAACCTATTTTTCAAAACAACTTGAGTATTACTTGAAAAACTGTGGACTGTTGGAGCTGGACATTTCTTTAGAGCTCATTTTATCCAGTGAGGGAATTTCTTGTTGCCTATTACAATTGAGAGTTGGGGCAATTGAATTTTATCAAATCCTCCTGGAAAGAAGGCAATACAATTAACACAGAAACATAGACGTCTAGGAGGCTGGAGATTGTCCTTTTCAATAGATGGCTGTCACTTTGAGGTAGGGTCCTGGGGCTGAAGAGATAAGAAAGAAACTGATGGCGACCAAACTTTGGAAACCATTAGAAATGCAATGTGTTCTAACTAAAGCCTTCACCCGAAAGAGACCAAGGCAGATTTCTGAATTTATGATGAGGCTGTATTATTTTTGGCAAGGTGTTAAGACACATTTTAGAACCTCGCATACGGATTCAATGCAGCCAAAAGACTATAACAAAAAAATATTATTTATATTTATCTCCAAAATGTAAGGATATAGCATCTTTAAAACAAAATTTAAAAACATTAGTATTTTAGAAAAGTCCAATGACCACATCTAAAATTTAGGATCTTGACTTTTGGCTCTTAAATCTGAAGGAATTCTGCTAAGTAAAATATTTAGATACCTAAGCTCTTGGATTCTGTCTTAATCAGAATTATTCCTTTCTGTGTAGAGAAAATATGAAATTTTAAGCTATTTTAACATTGTCTTCAATTTAACATGAAAAATCCTGCTAGAAATAGGAACTTTTTTTCAGTAGCCCTTGACTTCCAGCACAAGTATATAGCCTGCCGCTTGTCCTCAGAGCAGACACCCAAGGGGAGAGGGTGAGCAGGGTCTGCTGCCTTCAGATGTTTTCTCACTCCAGATGTGTGATGGGCAGAGCCACTGACAAGGAACACCCTTTGAGGTCACCATTGCTCAAGGGGAAAATGAAGAAGTAAAGTGCCCAGAAATTAGAACATTCTACTAAGTTTTAATGACTAAGGATAGCAAATAAGCATGAAAAAAGATGTTCCACATGGTGTGTCATCAGCAAATTAGAACAAAATACCACTACATATCAATGACAGTGACCAAAATCTGGACAACTGCGAATGCTAAACTGTGCAGATGTTGAACAATAGTAATTCCCCTGATGAGAATGTAAAATGGGACGGCCTCTTTCAAAAACAAGTTTGGCAGTTTCTTTACGAAACTAAACAGCTGGGTATAATGGCACACACTTGTAATCCCAGCACTTTGGAAACAGGCAGGAAGATTCCTGTGAGTTGGAGGCCAGCCTGGGTTACACAGTGAGTTCAAGGCCAGCTTGGACTACATAGCTCAGTCCTGTCTCAAAAAACAAAACAATTGAACATACCCTAAATCATATGATCCAACAACTGTGTTCTTTGAGAAGCTGAAAAGTTATGTCCATACAAAAGCCGGCATACAGCCATTTACATCAACTTTATTCAGAGATGACAAAACTTGGAAACAACCAAGATGTCCTTCAGTAGGTAAATGGGTAAATATCCAGACACTGGGACATTATTTAACACTACAAAAACATGACCTGTCACTTTAAGAGATGAAAAGGCTATATATGCTGTGTGATTACAACTAGATGACATTCTGAAAAACTAAGGAGACAGTAAAATGATGCTGTCGTGGGGTGGGGGGTGAAAAGGTAGAGTAGAGAAGATTTTTAGGACACTGGGACTGCTATAGTGTATGATACCCTAACAGTGGACACATGTCATATATCTACATAACAGCATAGAAAATACAACACAAAGAGCGAACCCTGATGGAAACTTCTGACTGCGGGTGATGATGCTGTCATATGTAACATAGGTACTGCTCTGGTCGGATAGTTTTGATAGTGGGATTCTCTCCCTGTGTGAGGATGAAGAGGTATTTGGGAACTCTGTATCTTTCTCTTAATTTTGCTTCAAATCTAAAGCTGCCTCAAAATAAAGTTGTTCAAAAACTTGAATTCAGAACCTGATTAATTGACCATGATATAAAAGTAAAACTTGAAAGCTACAGGTCTGGAGTAAAATAGATCCAAATATCTCAAAGTTTTTTTCCTTGTCTGAGTTTGTTTTATTCTATGCCTTCTGCCCCCATCTGAATTTAAGACCGCATCACCTCACCATGAACTATCACATTAGTTGGCTAAGTAGTCTTAAGGCCTCTTCCTCATCCAGTCCAAAACTTACAGTGCTGCCAAGATTGTTTTAATTTAAGAAGAATAGGAGGAGAAACAAGAAGGAGGAGCAAGAGGAAGGAAGGAAAGCAGTTTTTTGGAAAAGGAGAGGCTGCCAGGATGTCCAACACAAGGTAGTTTGGTACAGCCATGTGATAAGAGTATTTATAACCACCAAAGGCTATGTAGTCACTAAAGGCTGAGCTTTAAAAGAGCTAGCTCTTCATGATGGTCATATTTTGGCACTAGGTGACAAAGTGGCATGACCTGTGTGATCTCAATAAGTTACTTGGATCTATGTATAAATTTAGTCATGCCCGTCACATTTGGAAAGGTGAAAAAATATTTTTAAAAAGATCTACTTGGTATAGATCAGACTTTCTGAACTGGGTACTATGAAAGCCTGATATTGTAAGGAATCTGTGATGGTTAATTGTATGTATTAACTTGACTGGGCTAAGGGATGGCCACGTAGCTGGTGAGATAGTATTCTGAATGTGTCTACAAGAGTGTTTTAGAAGAGACCAGCATTTGACTCAGTAGACTGAATAAAGAAGATCGTCCCTGTCCATTGTGTGTGGATTATCATCCAATCTACTGAGGGCCAAACAGAATAAAAGGATGGTGCAAAGGTGAATTCTCTGTCTTCTTGCATGCAGACATCCATCTTCTTGTACTCTTGGACACTGGAACTCCTAGTTTTGGGGCCTCAGAGTTAGGGTCTTACATCAGTGCTCCCCCAAACACCAGTTATCAGGCTTTTGGTCTCACACTGAATTATACTACTGGCTCCCTTGTCCTGCAGCTTACAGATACCATGTAGTGAGATTTCTTTACCTCCAAAACTGTGTAAGCCAATTTCCATAATAAATCTTCTCTTGTATTTCTCTCTGTATATCCTATTGGTTCTATTCCTCTAGACAACTCTTAACTAATACAGCATTCACTGATGTATTAAGTGAAATTTATGGGAAGCTACTGTTTTGGATTGAGCTCCTCTACTAGGCCCAACAGACCTAATCAGATAGAGTCACTCATGCTAGGTGGAACATAATCAAACTGAACACTGTGGTGATAGCCACTGAGATCTGCACCCCCTCCCCAGAGTGAAGAGGCATCAAACTGAGGACTATCAAGCATCCCTGAACATCCTGAACAGAAATGCTGGGATCAGGAGATCACACTGAGAGGACAAAGTCCACAGAGCTTGAGAAATTATACAGAGAGGTGGTTGTCTGAATTGCCTTATGAAACCGCCTAAAAGACTTGATCAGGTTCCTAAATGGAAGGTTTGACTGAAATAGTAGACATTGGCCTCTAGTGTTCTGGAAGAACCTGAGGATGGAGGTGCTGGGTTTTATCTTGTGTCCTTGAACAAAGACACCCTAAGCAGAGATGGGCCTTTTCCACATCTTTCAGATAAAAATTCAGCACAAGTGAAGCTAAGAAGATAAACACCTGGGGCGAGGAGATAACTGTGAGGCTTGATTTGGGAAATGTTAGTGTGAAAGCCACAAGAAGACAGTGCAAATGCAAAGAAAAGGGAAGTTCTGAGAGCATGGACAAAGTCTCCAGGGAACCTCAAGCCATCATGGAAGGAAAGAAGTGTTTCTGAGATTCCAGTGCATTATGAGGGTCTGGAGAGAGAGCTTTATTCATCATCATAATGAACCTTGTTTCTTCTTTTGGGTGACAGGCCAATGTGAAGTTATTTGTGAGACAAATACTCAAATTCAGTTTCTATCTTTTCAGGACTCATCTCACAAACATGGAAAGGAATGACATGTGTTTGCCCTCTTCATCTCTCTTACAGGTGCTCAATCCTTGAGCAGAAGTATTTGTCCCTTGTGGCAGGTAGGACTCCTGTATTTTCAAGGTAGTTGCATGAGAATGTTGCTGTCCAGAGAAAACCAGAGCAGGGAGGCTTACTCCACAAGAGAGTTGGGAGCAGGCTGACTCTTCCAGCACCCCACTAGAATGACCCCACGATGCAGGTATACAGAACCCTGCCCTCTTTCTCCCTGCCCCAGACAACACCACCAGGCAGTCAGTGTCTTATCACCCACAAAAAGCCAAACCATCCACCGCCTGGTCATGGAATGAGCGGCACTGTTTCTCTCACAAGGACCCATGATTTGCTTTTTATGTAAATAATCAGCTCCTTACCCATGAGGCAAAGAAAAGCTCAGTTCCTTATCCTTTGAGTCCTCTTCCCTCTCAAAAAATCTGATAAGTTGTTTGTTTTTGGTTCTGACAATTATTGAAAATAAAGACATCCATTCACTTTGCATCTTACAAATCAAGCTTTCCTGACTCTGAAATGATTTTCTGGGTTCAGTGTCTCAGAACCATAATAATTGACTTGGCAATATGAAAAGTCATTTACAAGCAAAGTATGATGAGGCTCCTCTTCATTTGATACTAGAAATGTCTTCCATAAATCTAGCTTATTAAAACGAGTCTCTCATAATATTTATGCAATTTCCAAATGAGATGGTCATAAACTTGCAATAAAATATTAAAAGTCTATTCTCTGCTGATCATAATGATGCAAATATTGATGTGGGCACACTAAGATACACCACATACATGCTCATCAAAATGAATGGATAATAATATTGAAATATTTCTTCATACCATAAATGAGATTATGTGCTTTATTTTTCTCTTGGTCTTCTCTAATGAGGAGAGATATCTTTGGTGCTTATGAATGTGATATTCATGCCTCTTCACATTTTTTATGATGAAGTTTCTATATAATGTGCTTTCACACACTCATTCCCCAACAAACATGAACTTTCAAGGCACCTAGCTAGATGCTTTAGAGAATAAAAATTCAATAAAGTGATTCTTAATGCTCCCAAGTTTGTAACAGTGAGGTGAGAGTGAGGACTAGGATAAGGATAAGAAAAGCCCTAAACAAAATGTCACCCAAGAGAGTAAATACAAAGTAAAAGTGTGATCATTGTGCAATGACAGTGAAGCAAAAGGAACTATTGTTCCAAGCTAGGGGACTACAGTTTCATTAAACAAACAAGTAATTCACCCTGATCAGTGAAAGTCACCACTGCAAACACTGAAGTATCCCCCAATGTAGCAAGTCACCTTTTCCAATACTGTCCCAATTTCCTTCTTAAAGGTGAGCTTGGTAGGGACTTCAGCCATCTTTTATTAGAGAAAGAATGAACAGTTGTATCAGAACAGAAAATGAGAGGATCTCTATGAATCTAATTAACAAAGCCCAAAGTGACTTAACAACCCTAAACCATCTATTCATCTCTATGCCATTAAATAATGTGAAGTGATCCCTTGGTGACTCCAGGGCCCCGGTAGTGGACCTAAGCCCGCACACTCGCTTTCTTAGGCAGAGTTCCCTAAAAGTATCACCACAGCAGCTTCCAGCTAGGTCTTGGCTCTGGGGAATGTAGATCTGATGAAAGGAAAACCTGCGACAAGGCGAATCGCTTTCAGCAGCGCTTCCTTACTGCTCACTCACTGGGAAAGGACAGCCACTAATTAAGCCCAGTCATCTTTTTCCTTCTGCTTCAGATTCATCCAAACATACCTACCTAGTCAGCATACGCATGACACTCGATGCATTTTAGGGAGATGCCATGAAGGGTTAGCAGCTGGCTAGGTCTAGAAGCTTGACCCAACCTGGCATGGTGGCACATGCCTGTAATGCCAGCTATTTGGCATGTTGAAGAGGGAGGATTCAAGTTTAGGGTTAGCCTAGGTGACTTAGGCCCTTACCTCAAAATAAAATTAAAAAGGATAAAGGTATTGCTCAGTGGTAGACTGCTTGCCTAATAAGTGTGACACCCTAAGTTCCATTCCCAGTACCAGCAAAAATTTAAAAATTAGAAAAGGAAGAGGAAGAAGGAGCTCAGTCTAGCAGCACAGAAGTATCTACTGGGATCTACTTGACACTTCTCAAGCACAGTCACCGACGTAGTATTTTATATTATTCACCAGGGCTGCCTAGATGCAGTCTATTTCTTCCCTGTGAGCCAGCCTTGGGTGACTCTAACAAATAGACTGTAGAGGAAGTAATGTTGAGTAACTGTTGATTCCAGGTCATAAAAGTGTCCTTCAACAAAGACACTCTAAGCAGAGGTGTCTTGTGTCCTTCAATAAAGATACCCTAAGCAGAGATGGGCCTTTTCCATGCCTTTCAGATAAAAGACAACATAGTCTCCTCTGGGCTCTGGTTCTCTTCAGAACACAGTGCATCTTGGAATCCCGGAGCCTTCACATAAGAAGTCTGGCTATCTGGAGGTCACCGGGCACTTGGAGAGAACACAGATTGCTAAAGAGACTGTTCAGCTGTTCATTCCCCAGCCATCTGAGTGACTTAGGTAAGCCTTGGGTAAACAGTGAACAGTGGGCAATGCTGGATCCCCGAAGTTAAGAACCAGGATTTGAGCCATCCTTGTTGATGCCAAGGGGAACTGGACTTTGGATCAATCATTCCCGCTGACTGAGCAGGGCAGAGATGAGCTGTGCTTGCTGGGCCTGGCCTCCAAGTGCACGCACGTCTGTGAGCAAAATGAATGCTGCTGTTCTAAGTCATTATGTTTTCAGGTGGCTTATTCTGCAGTCAAAGTTAACTGGAATATCTACCTGCCTTCGCCATACAGTCCATTTTAGTTTTCCCTGAATTAACCAATCAGACTGTGGGTTAGCCTGTGAAAACAGAGCCAGACTGCTACCTTTAGGTCGTTTCTAGGGTGGGTCTTCATATCACAGACTTGAAGTCCAGAGTCATTTCAATCTACTTATTCAACAGCAGAGAAGTAGACTGGCTTTCCTCCCTATTTTTATTATCCATAGTAAAAGCAGCATCTCTGTGCTTGAATTCAGATTTTTCTCTACTCTGTGTGGGTTATGTTGCATGCTTTATTCTTTATAAGGAAGTGCTTTAATTAATTTCTGGTGTCTAACATAGGCCACCGTTAATTTTGAAATCACAAATTATAATGGTGATTTAACTACAGAAAATTTCTCTAATTTTCTCCTTCTGTGGCAGGAAGCTGCTGGGTCAATGAGAACCATAATGTTAACCTCAACTCCTAAGTACTCATTTGCTGATTAAAAGGGAAGTCCAGATTTTTGATTTGGTGGAAATGGCCTAAAATAGATGGGTAAAGATTCATAGTCAAATGGATGTTTAAAAATAAAAAGCAGGTAGTTGTGGTGGTATAGCACTTTGGGAGGCTGAGGCAGGAGGACTGCCATGAGTTTGATGCCAGATGAGGATATATAGCGAGTTCAAGGCCAGCCTGCACTGCACAGTGAGATCCCTATCTCCAAAAACAAACCAGCCAACCAAAAAACTTTTTTTAAAAAAAGAGATAATATGAAGGGAAGCAATACTTCTATTACTACAAAATTATACTTTAGCTAATACAACCTTACAAAGTACATCTGTAAACTGAGACATCTGAATATAGGAAAGAGAACTGCAAGTTAGTTTATGTCACTATAATGAGATAATTGATTTATGAAGAAAATTTTAGCCAGCTGTGGTTGTACATACCTGTAATGCCAGTATTCCAGAGACTGAGGCAAGAGGATCTCCATGAGACTGAAGAAAGCCTGATCTACAAAATGAATTCAAGGCCAGACTGCAATACATAACAAGACCCTGTGGATGGGGGAAGGAAAGAGACTGATTTCATGTTGCTCACGGTTTTGGGGTTTGTAGTCCAAGCCAGATGGGGGCATACATTGCTATGGATGTATGCATAGCACACAGTGGATGGTAATGGAGGGGACCATGAGACAAGGCATGGCCCCAATGACCTAAGGACACCCGGTTCCACCTCTTAGAGGCCCTCAGAACCTTCTAACAGTGCCACCCTGGTAACTAAGCCTTTAACATGGGCACCTGGGAGATATTCAAGCTCTAACTGTGTACATCTGGACATCCCCTCAAAGCCTCCTGCATTTAGAGGTGAGAGCTTGTGGAAGGTGATGGGATTATGGGAGTGCTACCGTTGCTTTGGTGTTGGGAGATGGGGGCTCACTGGAAGAGGCAGGCCGCTGCGGGCATGGCCTGCAAGCATCTTTCTCCCTCCCAGGCTCCCTCCTTCTCTGGCTGCCAAGCTTGTGCATTCTGTCCTCTGCGCTGCCCCTCCACCCTGCCGCCCTGCCCAGGAGCCAGTGGACTATGGACTGAAAATGCGAGCTGAATAAACCTCTCCTTTACCCTGTGTGTTGGTGCTGTTTTCCAGCAACTAGAAAGGAACTAAAACTAATGTGAGGTTTTAAACTTGTAGGCCTCTCAGGCCCTTATTTCATGCTTATTTACCCAGAAACAAGCAGATCCACCACCCCTCCCAATGAGTGATAGTTCATATTTATATTATCACAGTGTAAGCAGCCACCAAAAAAAGATAGATATATAGCTATATGTATATATATATATATATACATATATATATATATATATATACATATATCTATATATCTAACCATATATCTATATATCTATATATATCCTGTTAGCTTTAGTATTCACAGTATGTATCTTATTATGTTCTCTCTGTTAGCCTTGAAAATGTATCCGGCCAGCCTCAACATTCACAATATGTATCCTGTTGTGTTATGCTTTGTGAATATCCTGTTCCTAAAGAAAGCCTCAACCTCAAGCCAGTTCTGTTATGGTGTCACTCATCCAAAGCCCACTCCAATTTAAACTCTTGTATAAAACTCCTCTACTTGATCATTTTGAGACCCAGGTCTTTACAGAGTACCTAACTCCCCTGGGCCAGCCAGTCAAATAAAGCTTTTCTCTATCTCTTTCGAATGGGCTTGTCCTTCCTAGTCCAGATTTTCTATAAGACCAGATTCAAACCACAGCAGCAGAGGGCTAGAAATACCCTGTAGGTGTTAAGAAGCGCTCAACACTTACTCACAGACAAGTTCTCAGCTTTTAGTCAGTGACTATTTCTTCATAAAGCAGTACAGTTTACCTTCTGAACTTGCAAATATTCTATACAACATTGTAACAGTTTTAGTCATGTGATTTTCTAAACCATGGGAGATTAGAATTAGCAAATAACCAAAGAGGGGAGGTATATCCTGGGAAGACTTGCTAGAGACAGGCACAGACAACATGTTGTAAACACGAGACCATAAACTTAAACATGACATCAAGAAACAAAATATGTACAGTCTGGTGCCTCTGCTGTAGAGGCAAACAGCTCTCCATTCCCCAGTGGCTCAGGAAAACATCACTGATATCCATCAGGATAAGTACAATAGTCTCTCTTTATCTTTAAGTGAGATGTTCCAAGATCTTCAATGGATACCTGAAACCGCGGATGGACCAAATCCTATACATACCCCCCCTTTTTTTCTAGATGGATAGCAAAATTACCACATAATAACACAGGTTAAGTGTCCTCGCAGGTTTTATATACTTTTCCCTCCTTTGTATTTCCACTCTTGAGCTTCTGGGGCATTACTAAGTAAAACAAAGGTTACTTGAAGATAAGCACTATGAAACCATTAGTCTGATAATGAAGACAGCTTCTAGTGACTAAAAGGAAAGTAGCATACACAACATGGATACACTGCAAACGGGGATAATTCATATTTTAAGTGGGATGGATCAGGCAGTCTGGGATTTCATTATACACTAGGGACTCCATGCAATTTAAAGCTTACAGATCGCTTATTTCTGGAACTTTCACATAGTATTTCCAGACCAAGGCTGATGGTGGGTAATTACAACTGTGAAAAACAAAACTGGATAGGAGGAGATCACTATAATTGTTAAATTATGTTCAGCATATTCCTTATAAATTTAAGAAATCATATTTCAAAAGGACTTAATAGGAAATGGTATAAAGCGCTGACATCTAAAGAGATTAAGTTTAGTTACCTAGAAAAATTGTTCATGTGATTCAAAGCAGAAGCGAGACTATTAGGAAAGGACCCAAGGGAGGAAAAAGAGAAGACAAGGGGAAAAATGGATGGAAATTAACAAAGTACGTTATATTCACCTACAAATATATGTAGACAAACAATCTGCTATTCTGTACAAGTATTACGCACTAATAAAAAATTACCGGTGTGAAAACATTAATTCTCATATATTAGTTCAACTGGTACTTTCTATATCATGAATATTTATCTGAAGTACCCATGAAAGTCATGTTGATCAGTGGGTGGTCTCAAAGATTACATTTTTATCTTTGATGAAACTACAAGGCTATCTCTTTGTTCCTTTCTGCCCATCATCTCTCCTTTCCTTTGGACGCAAGACTGCTTTCTTCTACAAGATTCCGCTTCGAAGACAACTGTCACCTTTTTATAGACCCTACTGCCCTGACCACAGGGATGGGCCAGAGGTCATGTCTGAGGTAGGATGGGCTTGTCACTTAAGATAACATGTCCGCCAGGATCATTTGATCAAAACAAAGCACGGGGCTTGATTTTACCAAAACTGAATGGGTGTGAGACCCAGAGCAGCCCCGGATTTGGTTCCTGACTCTGGAAAAAGCTCACCTGAGAATATATCACAGATGCACAGAGAACAGATGCAGGGAGAACCTGCTGGTTCTGAGGGGCTTTGATCTACGAAGTGCCTAGAGCCATCCTGATTCTGTTTCTGTGACTCCGGTTCTTTTGTTTTGTTTGGGGCTTTTTTTTTTTTTTTCTTTTTTAGCAAATCTCTTGACTCTAGGCACTACTCACACTGTCCTTCAATGAATCCATTTTTGCATAAACAACCCCAGCTGGTTTTCTATTATCCGCACCTAAGGGAATCCTGCGGAGCACAAGAAACGTTGGAAATGGTGTGAGGCTCCCCTGGGCCGGTCAGTAAGATACTGAGGGTCTGACACGACTGCAGAGAGAGGAAAACTAACAAGTACCTTTGTTTGTACAACTGATAGGAGTTGGTATCTCTCAAGCCTGTGATTAAAAGGAAATGCTGCTGGACTAAGCAAAGGAGGAAAAGATTGTAAAAACTGTAGCTGGAGTCCACAAAGCAATCTCCCTTATCAGATCTCCCTTTCCTGAGTAATTTAAACTGAATGCTCAATCTTACTCCCAACCCCCATCCCAGTTCCTGGGAGTAATGACCACACCCCACCCAACTGAAGAGAACAAGGACGGCCATGAGCTGTGGGCACTTGGAGCTCTAACTTTCGGAATCAGCTAGGCATCTTGACTCTCCTTTTGTCCACCAGTGGCATTTCCTTGTGATCTCAAGAGAAGGAAATGTACTTATTATTACAGGCCCCTCTTAAGAGATAAGTTCACAAACAATGTAGAGATTCCTAATGGTACACAATTTTAGTTCACGTTAGTAATTCAAAATGATGAGTTTCATTTTGGAAATCTCATTCTTGCATGTAACATGTAACAATCCTTTAAAATCTCATTACTCCTCTTACCACACACAGTTTTACATAATTGACATGTGTCATTTTATTTACTCCTCGTAACTCATGAGATGGGCACAAATATTATTCCAACTTCAGAGAAGAACAAACTGAGGCTGACAGAGGTTAAGAAGCAAGACAGGGGCAGGATTTAAATTCAGGCAGCCTGATTGCAGAATCTTTTTTTCCTACTCACCATACTACACTGCCTTCTGGATACAGAGCACTGGCTTCAACACTCAGCTGAAGATTTCCATCAGTCCAGCTTTCTGGTGCCACCAGTGCTGGCCCTACAGAGTGGAGTGGGGAAGCAGATCTGAGGAAGATGCTCTAACCCTTCTGCACTGTATGCAAAGCTCCTGTTGTTACCACTTACTCAGTCCATGTGCGCGGCTGACCAAATCAAAGGAGGCCTTTAATTTTGATAAAAAGCAGAAAGGATTTGTTTAAAACGAGTTCTGTGGAGATGGAGGGACCTCACCATCCAAATCACCACCTCACCATGTACAGGTCTAGGGGTCATTTATAGCAGGGAATAGTCAGGGGAGACAATGCACGTCCAGGTATTTTTCACCCCTTCCTGAGCCCCGCTCTCTCTTACCTTAGGGAATGAAACTGGAGTTAGATCTTCTGAGGCCAGCTTCGGTACACTGTGTTCATTCATCTGGGCTGACGAAAGTAGAATGGCCATTTATGCCCTAGGCCTGAGGAAATTTGGAGAAGCCACTTCTCTCTAAAGGAACAAAAAATCTAATTTTTGAAGTTCCATTTTGGTATGCTGGTTAGACTGTCATTTCTCTGTTATTTAGAGCAAGCCTGCTAACAAACTTTCACATCCTCACACACTACTGGTGAGAACATCATTTGGTACAGTTAGCTGGAAACCCATTTGGAAGTATGTAGAAAGAGCTCTAGAAACATCCATGCACCTTTATTATTGGTTTTGCAGTCCTGGAGACTTTTTCCGGGGATTTGTTCTGGGTTCTCAGTGTTCTGAGCAATGACTTGGATCCAACCTATGAAAAAGGTAGCCACCATCTGCATTTATTGAAGGTGAGAAAAGAAGTAGACTCTGCAGAGTGAGAACAGGCCAATGAAAAAGTCAACAGTGACCTGGTTGTTAATAGTGGGAGTCTTCTGTAGCTCCTGTTCATTGGCCTGACATCAGACCCAGGCTGCCCTATCAAAGGCCTGCTTGATTTTGTGAGAGATATAAAAGAGTCCAGATCTCTCCCTCCTCTATCTAAGGGAATGAAAGTGGACTTTGATCTCCTGAAATGAGCACCTGCATATTGTGTTCATTCATCTGGTCCCAGGGGCAGGGAGATGATATTCATCAGAATTCACTATCCTGCTTATCAACCAAAGGAATTAAGAAAGTATAGCCAAGACTAACAAGTATTAAGGAGCTATGTAATGAAGAATTAACTTAGCCCAAAGAGGTCTAGCTTTTACCCTCCACTAGTAGGAGGTGTTATCAAAACCACTAGAATGACCTGGCAGACAGTAGGCTTTCATACCAGTGGATTTGGATTTTTCTATGTATTTTACGATTTGTGTATCTATGCTTGTGTATTTGCTGTACTATCCTTTTTTGTTATTGATATAAATATTAAATTTTGACTTCTTATAAACTTGATAGCTTTTTTAAGCCTAATGATTAGATTGTCCAATTCTATATTCTTATTGATATTTTATAGCCTTAATTTATTAGCTTCTCTATACTACAAAGCTGCCATGATAAAAACAGCCTGGCAATGGCAAAGAAACAGATCCAAAGATCAGTGGAACAAACAGCTCAGAAGATGTAGAAACAACTCCAGACATACTAAGCCTTTGGCAAAGGAGCCAAACATTCTCTTTAATAAATGGTGCTGGAAAAACTGGGTTTCAACCTACTAAAGATTAAAATTAAACCCATATCTCTCATTACACACTAAACTAAAATTGAAATGGATCACAGATCTACATATTAAAACAGAAACAGTAAACCTTCTGAAAAACAGGTTAAGTAGGACTCTTGAAGACAATGGTGCAAGAAGACTTTATGAACAAAACCTCAATAGCACGGAAGCTAGCAGAAAAAACCAACAACTGGGATTCCATCTTATTAAAAAGCTTCTGCACAGCAAGAGAAATCACCAACAGAGTGAAGAGACACCCTACAATGTGGGAAAATATTTTTACCAGCTGTTGTTCAGACAAAGTAGACAAAGGGCTACTATCTAGAGTATAAAGTCAGACCCTCCAAATTTAAAGACCCAATTAAAAAATGGGCATCTGATATGAATAGACATTTCTCAATTGAAGAAATAAAAACAACAAAGAAATATATGAAAAAAAAAATGCTCAACATAGCTGGTCATTGGAGAGATACAAATGAAAACAACTCAGATTTCATCTCACTATACCAAGAACGGCTGCTATCAAGAAATCAAAAACAGGGGCCAGGGATATAGCTCAGTGGTTCTGGCGCTTGTCTTGCAAGCACAAGGACCCGGGTTCAATCACCGGTAACCACATAACAATACTGGGTATGGAGACTCACCCCAGCAGCAATCAGTAGCACATACCACAGTGCCGGGCGGAAAAAAAAAAAAAAAAAGAATTTTAAGAAATCAAAAACAAATGCTGGTGGGGCTGTGGGGAGAAAGGAACCCTTCTCCACTACTGGTAGGAATGCAAACTGGTGCAACCACTATGGAGATCAATGTGGAGATTCCTCAAAGAACTAAGATTTAGAGGTCCCATTTGACCCTGCTATTCCCCTGCTAGGTTCCCCTGCTAGGTGTATACACGAAAGAATTAAAAGCATTGTGCCACAGCCATATATATGTGCACCCACGTCTATAGTAGCACAGTGTGTAACAGTGAAATCTTGGAAACAGCCCAAATGCTCACCAACTGGAGACTGGATAAAGACCCTATGTGTTTCTGTGTATTCACGTGCATTTTTTATAAAACAGAGTACTATTCAGCCATAAAGAATGACAAATTAGAGACATTTATAGCTAAAGAGATGCACATTGAGGTCACACTCTTAAATGAAGTAAATAGGACACATGTGTAATACAGTATTGTTTCTCCAGTTTGACAAACTGACAGTGTAAATGAGGTCCAGAATGTATAACAGATAATATAAAATAGGAAGTAAAGGTCCAAAAGAGTAGGGGAAGTAGAGAGGAGGATTGAGAGAGGGAAAGAAAAAAAATAAGAGAAAAGGAGAAAAACCAGGAACAAAGTTTTTGAAGTAAATTTTTTTGAAATACATTTTCATAGTGCAACATTTGTCCTCTAAAGCTACACATTTTTTTAAATTTTAAAGTTAATGTTTTTGAAATGTATTTTCTTTTAATTCAAATCTTTATTGGTACATTATGAATACACATCATCGCATTCCACACTGAGAGTTTGTACCAGAATATGACACGACTTTACTCTCATTTTTCCCCTTCCCCCACCCGCTGAGACCCCCCTACCCTCTATATACATAAGCTTTGTTTCCTTTTATTATTACTATCACATTCTTTTTCCTCCTCATTATTTACCCTTCCACCCGCTTTCCTTTTAAATATTTCCTATTTCTCACTATCAATTTTTGAAATGTATTTTCATAGGAAACAAAGTTTTTGTAAATGGGTGGGGGGGAAGGGGAATGGGAACAAGAACCCAGATATAACACATACAGGTACAAATCCCCAAGGAAGAATGTGATCACAGTGTATACCTAATATACAGTGTATACCTAATATGTACCAACAAACTTAAAGGGGAAAAATTGTTAGCTTCTAATTATCTTTCTAAAATCTTCTGTGGGCATTGTGCTATGCATATTCCAAAATAATATTTATACAAAAGAAAATACAAGTAAATTCCAAAATTAAAGTGGAAAAATGAACATAATTCTTTTTTTTTTGAAGCTTTTTGAGACAGTCTCGCTTTCAGTTCGGGCTGGTCCTGAACTCAGCCTCAAACTCAGCAATCCTCCTGCCTCTGCCTCCCAAGTGCTGGAATTACAGGCGTGAGCCATCTCACCAGCAACCAGCACCACATACCCACAGTGCTGGGAGTGGTGGCTCACCTGGCGCTGTGGTAAGTGGTGCTGATTGCTGGTGGTTATGAGTCACCCCCACCATTGCTGTATGTGGTGGTTACCGGAGATCGAACTAGGGACCCTGCACTTGCAAGGCAGGGGCAGGAACCACTGAGTTAAATCCCTGGCCCAATGAATATAACTGTATATCAAATCAGTAATATTACTTACAAAGAAAGGACTTACTTTAAGTGACTTGGACATAATATTTGACACATTAATATACATTACCAAAACACAAAAAGTAGAAAAATCTTGTATTTTCCTCAGTAATTTTATTATTAGAAGTAATATTACTTTGAAACAGTTTTTATGTATTATGGAGCAAGGCAAAAAAATATATATATATATATATATGTATTTTTTTTAGGTTTTTTTGAGACAAGGTCTCACTTTGTAGGTCAGGCTGGCCTTGCGCTTAGCCTCAAACTCACATCGCAGCAATCCTACTGCCTCTGCCTCCCGAGTGCTGGGATTACAGGCGTGAGCCACCATGCCCGGCACTGTGGTGTGTGGTACTGATTGCTGCTGGGCGTGAGTCTCCACGCCCAGTATGGTATGCGGTTACTGGGGATCGAACCTGGGCCCTTGTGCTTGCCAGGCAGGCTCCAGAATCACTGAGCTAAATACCCAGCCCAAGGTAAAATATTTACCTAGTGCATAGCACTAAAAACTGAGACTTTCAGTTAATAGCTCTACAAATATAAAAATTAAGAAAAACATGAGATCCAATTTGAATTGAAAACAGAAACATAAAATATTATTAATACAAAATATAATTCTTATTTGTTTACACGAGGGGTGGGCAAGCTGTTTCTGTAAGTGGCTGGACAGTAAAGAGTTTAAGCATCATGCTGAAGGTAGGTCTCACTAAATAAGGCAATTTGAACATCACATAACAATAATAATGATGATCAATATAACTGATTGTAAAAATTGAATAAATAAAACCCCATGAGTTTATAATCATAATAGAGAAGGAAGATAAAGAAAAAAAACATGTATTTGCCATCACTGAAGATTGCTTGTACATGAACTTTTTCTCTAAAAATTTGTAACTGAGAGGAAAGAATTAACTAGTTCCCCTATTCCACTTGAAGAGAGGGACTTTCTTTATAAAAATTTTCTATTACTAAATGTAGAAGAATAGTAGAATTAGAAAATCATTCCACGATTGTACAAACTTTAGTGACACAATCTGTTAAGGCTGGGGTTGCCAATGCTTGGTAAAACCATTAGGTGTCATGCTGTTGAAAGCTAGCAAAGTTGCATGTTTTCATATTGTCTCCCTATAGATGATTTGCTCGTTATATAGGGAAATATTACCTTTGCAGAGGGGCAATTAGGTGGTTGTCTCTTTAAATGAAGGATCAAACTAAACAGCCCTACAAGTAGGATAGTCTAATATTATGTACCCTGAAAAGATGCAATATGATTTAAAGAGCATAACCTATAAAATATGACGTCTCTACAGATATCCCTAAGTGTCCGTGAAGCCTGGTTCAAAGACACCCATGGGAATCAAACCCTGGATGCTCAAATTCTTCAGATAGCACTTGCACAGAACATACATATATCCTTCCATATACTTCAGATAATCTCCTAATTACATGCAATACTTAGAACAATATAAATGTTACAGAAATAGGTTTATACTATTTTGTTAAAGAGTAATGGCTCCTGTACATGTTCAGTATGGATACAACTTTGTATCCATACAAATGCACAGCATACTGTACATGTTCAGTATGGATACAATTTTTTTCAATTTTTAAAAATCTACAATTGACTGAATTTGAGGATGCAGAACCCAAGGATATGGAAAGCCAACTATGTATGGAACACAGTGGTTAGGAGGACAAGTGAAATTGTGCCACAGGGAATAGTCAAATCTGGTATGCTGTACGACATTGTACAAGACTAGAGTTTGCTCTTGTCTCACTGAAATTTCTAAATGCAAACAAAGAGATGTGGAGAGAGTTCCAAGTTACATGACACAAAAGAGATTATGACAAATGCATTTCATGAAACTGATAACATTTTCCCAAGAAAAACAGTTTAAAAAATACTTTTGGACAATGGCAGAATGTTGGCTATAGACAACATAACAGGTGCTATAAAGGAAAATACGATTAAATTTCTAAACTACAAAAATGGTGGTAGGATTATATAAGAAAGTGTTCTTATACTTGGAAGAAGCATATGGCAACCACTCAGAGATGTGACATTGTATTTGTCATTTTCAAAATATTCAGCATGTATGTAGATGAATAAACAGATGTGGTAATTTTTTAAAATTGTGGTTTATTTTGGGGGTATTGGAGATCAAACTCAGGACTCTGCACTAGCCATGCAAGCGGAGTGCCATTTAGGTATATCCCTGGCCAATTTTTAAAATTCTTGAATCTAGTTGGTTAAATACATGTATATATACTGTACTATTCTTTTATTTTTCTATGTTTTAAAATTTCCAGTGTAAAGTATTAGAGAAAAAAAATTTCAAAATTTAGGAATATACCTTGCCTTCAAATTTGTAATTTGCTCAATCATTTTGCAAACTGGCCTTTTCATTTAGGTACGTGTTATAGGTAGAAGTTTTAACACCGGTCTTTGAAGAGTCTATGTCCTAATCCCATATCCTATGAATATGTCACTTTCCCCTTAAATTAGATCACATAACACAGTTGACCCTAAGACAGGGGACTATTCCAGTGAGCCTGAGCGACTACAGGGTAAGGATTTGATGCACTGATGCTGCCTTCAAAGGTCAAACAGAAGGAGCCACCAGCTGCGAAATACAACCAGGGAGAAAAGAGACTTCAGTCCTACAGCTTCAAGGAATTCAATTCTGACAGTTCCAATGGGCTTCGAATTTTTTTAATGTATGTGCAAGTGCATACGTGCATGCATGCGTACATGCATGTGCTTGTGCGTGTGTTTGGAGATTAACCTCTGGGTCATAAACATGCCAGGTAAGTGCTCCAGTACTGAACTTCACCTCAGCTTCAAGAAGAATCTTCTCCAGGATCTCCAGTGAGAAATGCAGCTTGGGTGATATCTTCATTCAGCTTTTTGGAACATTATCTTGTTGAGTTCTTTAAAGTATAGAATTAACACTTGGGTTGTTTTGCTCTACTGTTGCAATCTGCATCTTTTCTCTCTGAGTTATATATAAAGTTTATTCTTTTCTATTTTCCATATTTCTGTATATGTCTTAAATACACCTGCCTGTTAAGCTATTTTCATTTCTACTTTTCCAGTGCAAGCGTGCGCATGCACCCATCCCCCCCCACACCCTCACTATTTTTAACTTCATAAAAAATAAGCATTTGACACATTTTTCCACAAACCAGATTTGAAAGAATGACATTAGCAGAAATGGTGGAGTAAGCCCATCAAAACTCTGGTTCCCCAGAAAAACAATGAAAGCACTGATGAAAATTGCTAACATCAACTTTTCAGAACTCTGGAAAGTAACCAAAGGCAATCTAAGTAATATTATCAAAGAGAAATAGCCAAACCTCAGTAAGAATAGACAGTTTTATGTGCTTTAACTTGCCCTGTAACATCTTCCTCTCCCCAGCTCAATGGAAGCCTTGAAATCCAGCAGCCGTTACCAAAAGCAGCTATGAAAACCAGTAACCCAGCAGCCACTGGGGGGAAGGGCTGGGGTCCATCAGATGACCTTCTCAAGAGAATTTCCATTACTGACCTTTTCTGTCAGCTCCTATAAACACACCATCTAAAAGGCAGAGATAGGCAGAATGAAAGAAAACCTGATCCAACTCTACAGAGACATATATTCTTTTCAAAGTCATACCACACACTCAAATTCAAAGGATAGAAAAATGTATACCACAGAAAGAGTAGCCAAGAAGATCCAAAGTGGCTCTATTACTATCAAACAAAATAGACTTTGGGACAAATATATTTGCCATAATAAAAATTCAATTAACCAAGAAGATATAAGAAAGAAATATATATATATATATATATATATATATATATATATATATATGAACATAACAACAGACTTCCAAAATACATGCAGTAAAATTGGCAACATTGAAGGAAATTAAGAAAAACATAAAGCAAATCAATAAAATCAAAAGCAGGTCTTTTGAAAAGATAATGAAATTGAGACACTTTTAGCTAAACTGACCAAGAAAAAAAAGAGAAGATTCAAATTACTAAAATCAGAAATAAAGAGGGAATATTATAGCCAACCTTGAAGAAATAAAAACAGCCAAGTGTAGTGGGACATGCCTATAATCCTAACACTCTGGAGGCTGAAGCAGGAGGATCCCTTCGAGTTTGAGGCGAACCCTGGCTGCATAAAGAGTTCAAAGCCTAGCTGAACTATACAGCAAGACCCTGTCTCAGTAAAATAAAACACATAAAACAAGATTGAAAATAAAATGAGCCAACAGACCCAAAACCTAAACATGAGAGGCAATACTACAAAACTCTTGGAAAAAAATGATCCAACATCTTCATAATCTTAGGTTAGGCAATGCTTTCAAAACATGACATGAAAAGATTAAGCAACAAAGGAAAAGAACAGATAAATTATTCTCCATTAAAATTACGCCATTATAAATCAAAATTGAGAATCTATATGTTTTGAAAGACATCAAGAAAGTGAAATAACAACCCCAGGAGGGGAAAAATGGTTTCCAATCACACGTCTGCTAAGTGAGTCTTACCAAAATACATAACTAACTCTTAACCTAATCAAGACTAACAACCCAGTTAATAAAATAGGGAAGGATTTTGGGAGCTGTTTTTTCAAGCAAGATGTACAAATGGCAAATAAGTACATTAAAAAAAAATGCTCAACGTCATTGGTCACTGGAAAAACGCAAATCAGAATCACAATGAGATACCACTTCAAATCTACTGAGATGGTTATAATAAAAATGACAGACAGTAACAAGTTTTGACAAGGATAGAGAAAAATTAGAATCTTTGCACACTGCTGGTGAAAATGTAAAACAGCTTGGCCACTGTGAAAAGTTTCACAGTTCCTCAAAGAGTAAATTGAGCAATTCTGGCATATGTCCAAGGGAAGTAAAAGCATATAACTACAGAGCACCTTGTACATGGATGTTCAGAGCAGTAGTCTTTACAATAGTTAAAAGGGAGAAACAACCCAAATGTCCATTAATTTATGGATGGATAAGCAAAATGTAGTACAGCCGTATGTTTTGACAGCCAACAGCTAAATTAGAGTTACAGCAGCAGAGTGGCTCACAACGCTTCTCCAACAGGAAACAAAGGGGATCTGGACACGAGTGTTTACAGTGCGCCTTACATGGGCTACTTCCTTTATATGCAAGTTGGCTTAATGCCAAGTGTCTGACGTTCAAGAGAAAGTTGCTTATATGGCCTATGCCCTTGTGGTTCTGGTCTGATCCGTGTCTATGTTACGTCTATCTGATCATCACTGATGCAGGGAGCCTACCCTTTATTCTTTCACTCATTCCAGAGAAAACCCAACCCTGGGCAGCCCCTAGTTCTCCAGGTGGCAGGCCGAGCTTGCATGTATCATTACAATGGGAAACAAGTGCAGAACAGATCCTGGGCATGGCAAGCACAATGAGTTGGGAGAGAAGCTTTTCTGCAGCCGGGTCACATGGGCATACAGAGACAGAGACAGAGATGTAGCTAATAGTCTATACAATAGACTATAGTGTGGGTCACTTTATGTTCAAAGGCAAATGCTAACTGCTGTCCTTTAAAGGAAGCTCTGGGAAAGTGTAGAGCTTGGTCTGCTGGGTGGGAAAGAGATGCCTTTCAATTCTTATCTCTAGGTGTTGCCTTGAACCTTTGATTATGGTGAGAACCGAGAACTGTGGCTAGGGTGACTAATCCTTGTTGCTGGAAGAGGACGGTTTTCTATATTATTCAAAATGAATGCTGAGGCAACATAAAATTATAAGTTTACTATACTATTCAATGGACTATCACTCAACCACAAACGACAGCAGTACTGATAGATGCTATAGCATGTCTGAACCATGACAACACTGAACTAAGTGAATGAAGCCAGCCATTATATATAATTTCCAGGGGCTGGGATGTAGCTCAGTGGCACCATGCCTGCCTGGCAAGCATAAGATCCTGAGTTCCATTCCTCAGTACAAAAAAAACAAATCCAGAAAAAGTAAATCCATATAGACAGAAGTTAGATTAGTAGTTACCAGGGGGTAGAGAAGGAAAAACTGGGAATGAGTGCCAATGGGTAAGTGTTTTCTTATTCAGGTGATAAAAAATGCTCTGAAATTAGACAACTGGAATGGTTTAAAAGTTTGTGAAAATACAAAACCACTGAATCATATAGTAATGAAGCAAATTTTATGGTATATGAGTTATTTCTCAATTTAAAAATAATTCTCCAAATTTAACAATTAAAAACCCAATTAAAAATCAAAAGACAATTTATTAAAGAGGACATTTATGTATCAATCACTATCAATGTTGCTGGGACAAAATACCTGACCTATACACAACCTAAAGGACGAAAGATTTATTTTGGCTCATGGTTTCAGAGGTTTTAGTCCATGGTGATCTAGCTCCAAGGCAGAAACATCATGGCAGAGGGACATGGAAGGAAAAACCACTCACCTTGCAGTGGTCAGAAGCTCTGTTAGAGGAAAAAATGCAGAGAGCAAGGGGTCAGATCTAAATCATACTATTCAAGACATACCCCCAGTGACACATCTAATCCATCAGGCCTCACCTCTCATTTAGCCCCTGAACTATTAATTAATCAGTGGATTCATCCACTTGATGAAGTTGCAGCTCTCATGGCACATTTCAAATCCCATTAGCTGCTACAAAGTCTTTAACACAATGAGGCTTTGGAGGAACATTCTGGATCCTAATTGTAACAACAAATAAACAAAGGAAAAGATGTATCATTAGTCATTAAGAAATTTTTTTATGAAACCCACAATGAAATACCGCCACACTCCTATTATAATGAATAATCCCTCAAATAATAACAACTACCAAGTACCAATGAAGATGAGGAACAATGAAAACTCTCATAATTTGATAATGGGAATGCAACCCTGGAATTACGGAATTTTACTTTTACACAAACATTGTTTGTTAATTAGCCTACACTTTATTCATAATTATTAAAAATTACAAGTAAACCATATATCCTTTAATGGGTAAATGTATACACTGAAGTACTTCAATATAACAGAATATTAATTTAGCGGTAAAAGGAGCAAATTACAGATACATGCAAAAAACTTGGTGGACTGTCAAATGTATTATGCTAAAAATGAAGGGGCCTAGTGACAAAAACCTATATACTTTATCATTTTATGTGTATAATGATCTACAAGAGACACATATATAAGGGCACTAGACAGGCATGGTGGCACATATCTGTAATTCCAGCACTCTGAAAGAGGATCAAAATTTGAGCCCAACTTGGAAACATAACAACTTAGCAAGACCCTATCTCAAAAGACATGGGAGTGGGGCTGGGGATGTTTCTCAGGGTGAAAGCCTTGTGTTCAGTTCCCAGTTATGATGGGGGTGGGGCAGGAAGAGAGAGAGCGAGAAAGAGAGGAGAGGAAGAAAGGAAGGTAGACAGATGGAAGGGAAGGAGGAAGGAGGAAGGGAGGAGAAAAGGAGGAAGAGGAGGAAGGAAGGAAGAAAGGAAGGCAGTAAAACAGATTAGCAGTCACCAAGGACTGTGAATGGGGGGGAGGGTGAGTGCAGTGGTGTCTGAGAATATCTTGGGGGCCTCGAGACTCTTCCATACTTCAATTAATATGCATTTATCAAAACTCACAGAACTATATGCTTAAAAAATAAATTTGTTTTTAGACAAGATCTCAATATGCAGTTCAGGCTGGCACTGAACTCACTATGTAGCCCCGGGTGGCTTTGAACTTGAAGCGATTCTCCTGCCTCAGCCTCCTGAGTGCTGGCATTACAAGCATGTGCTACCACACCCAGCTAAAAATGAATTCAGCTGGGCTTAGTGGCACATACTCTAGCTGGCTGAGGCAAGAGGATGGTACTTTCAAGCCCAGCCCAGGCAACTTAGTGATACTCTGTCTTCAAATAAAAATATTAAAAAGGCTGAAGAAGTAGCTCACTGCAAAGAAGAGGGGGAGGAAGAGGAGAAGGTGGAAGAGCAAAAGAGAAGAAAAAAGGAAAAGAAGAAAAAAGAATGAAATTTACCACGTGTAACTTACACTTTTAAAATGGGAAAAATTAGTAATAATAAAAGAACGAAAGCATATTTGGAATATTGCTTCAGATCTTTGCCTCTTATCATCTACCAGATACAAATCTCTCTCAGTCACACATACAACACCCTGTGTCACACGTAGGGTGGTATGACCTATATCACAGAGATGCATATTGGGAATGGGGGAAGTTCTTAGGAAACTTCTGGCCATCTTAAGTTTTCTTCCATTTTAAAATGATCAGGCAAATATAGGCCAGAAGAAAGAACGTCCAGTTGAGAAAAAAAAAAAAATCATTAAAGTTCAGACCAGCGGGTCTTAAAATATGATGAGGAAGGGGGTTAGGCATGACCAGGTAGACTCAGCCAATCAGTCACCTGGTAGATGACACACCTACCCGGTAGGTACATCAGAATCAGAGGTAACACACAGTAGAGGGGAGGGGCACACAGATTATGGTCACAGAGCTGGACACGGTTCCCATAAACACTAGCCCAATCCACCTTCTTCACTTTCCCCTCAGTCACTGACCTAAGGGTGAGAGTGGGGAAGAGTTCAGTCATCCTAAGGAGTCACTTTTGTTTTGGCCTTTATTTCTGTAAACAAAGAAATTTTCTTCCAGCCAATGATAGAGAGCACAGCTGTCATGTTTCCCTCAGGAGAGAGAGTTGGGCAGCTGGCAAAGCAAGCCACTGCTGGACCAATGTTGTTTTCCTTTTCCTCTGGGCGGCCTGTGCTCTGGTGTATACTTCTCTAACACTGGAAAGTACCTAAGATCCATATGGTTATTTATGACTGCTTCCTAGTCAAGGCTAAGCCAGAGGGGAGGTAAGTACAATATTTCTCTTTGGATTCCCAGTGACAGTAGATAGTAGTGTACGTGCGCATGTGCGTATGTATGTGTTCTCAGAGCAGCAGACTTCACTTATGCACAGAAGGAAAACAGGAAACTAATAAAGGATTTTATGAATCAAAACCTGCTCAAGCATCATAGCAAGCTTGGAGAATATATGAATATCGTATATCTGTCTTTTTTTTTTTAAAGACAGAATGTCACTATGTAGTTAAGTCTGGCTTTGAGCTCACTATGTGGCCTAGCTGGACTCAAACTCTCAGCAATCCTCCTACCTAAGCCTCCGGAGTGCTGAGTTTATAGGCATGTGCCACCATGCCCAGCTTAGGAGAATGGTCTTTAATATAAAGGTTTGGTTTTTGTGAATATAGAGCGCTTACATTTTGCTTGTTTTGTTTTGTTTTTTGTTTTTTTGTTTTTTGTCAGTATTGGGGATTGAATCCATGGCCTTCATACTGGGCTATATCCACAGCCCTATTAACATACATACCTATATATGGATGGATGGTTGGATGGATGTACATACATACTTGAGATGGCCAAACTAAGTTACTAAGTTGCCTAGACTAGGTTTGAACTTGTGATACTTCTGCCTCAGCCTCCTTGAGTGCTGGGATTACAGACATGCACCACTATAGCTGGCTAAGATTCTAAGTTCTGTTTAAATTAGTTTGAGATTATTTTTCTAAAGGGAAAGTATTTTCATTTGCTTTGTTTAACAGTGACTTTTTCCAAAAAGAGCTCAAAATATACAATTAATACTCATTGATTTTAAGAGTATACTACAACATAATTAATGGTAACCTACAGATACTTTTATTTCTTAAATATTTCAATAATTGTTGTATAACAAAATATGGTATATTAGGAAATTTAATCCAAATTAAAAAGCATTTTGGTGGGTTTTAAAAATTTGTTCATTTGCTTTATATGTTTCAATACATATAGTTTTAATCTGTGCTGGGAATTGACAGGACCTTGCAGATGCTCGGCAAATGCTTTACAGAGCTACTCCCCCAGCCCTACTTTAGAATTTCTGAAGGATAGTATATGCTTCTTTTCAAATGCATCTTTTAGTGGAAGGCCCAATTTCCTTCACATAGAAAATTTATCTCTGGATTCCCAGTTCTAGAATGGTGAACCAGAGGATTTGGCCCAATTCCATGACTTCCAGATAAAAGAAACTGGCTAAAACAGGAAAAAGGTTTGTGCAAAGGCACTAAAGAACTAACTAGATCTACTTACCCAAAGCTAGTAGGAGGAAGTCCAAGAAGTTGCTTGTGCCTTGGGCACGTGTACTAATTTTAGTAGAGAAATTAAGCTGAGAGGACAAGTAGCATTTCTCACAGTCTTGTCAAACTGAGGAACCTGTCAAGGAAATGAGGGAAGTCTTTGAGCTTTACCCCAAATGCCTACATCCTACAGCTAGAACTAGACTCTCCCGTGAGCTACAACAGTTCAGGCTGGAATCACCTCAGTCATTGAAATTAGGTTAAGCAAATCCCAGTGCACTAATGCTGCTGTGTATCCCAAACTGCTGACATTCCCAGGCGTCATTCTGAAGCAAACATATTCTCTGGAGGAAGAAAACATCCACAGTCAAATTATTTCTACATACAATTTTGCAAATACAATGTTTAACATTCAATGAGAAATAACGAGACATGTAAGATGCCATACAATTTAAAAACCCACAAATTGCAGAAAATAGAAATAGACTTATCCTAGCTGCAGATATTAGAATTATGAGATGCAAGTTCTAAAATAATTCAACTTCCTATGTTCAAGGAGATAGAAGAAAGAATTCATATTTTGGGGGGGTAGAATACTGGCAAGAACCAAGTAAAAATTCTAGAATGTAAGGAATACAATAACACAAATTAAGTATGCAGTGCTTGGATTTAAGAGTAGATTAGACAGGACCAGAGATTTAGCTCAGTGGTCTGCCTGGCAAGTGCAAAGTCCCGAGTTCGATTCCCAGTAACCATATACCACAGAGACTCATGCCTGTAAGCGCAGCACTTGGAAGGCAGAGGCAGGAGGATTGCTGTGAGTTGGATGCTCGCCTGGGCTACATAGTGGGTTCAGGGCCAGCCTGAATTACAAAGGGAGACCTTGTCTCAAAAACAGAAACAAAACAAACAAACAACAACAGAAAAACAAACAGAATAGATTAGACAAATATATAGGGAGAATTAATAAGCTGGAACATAGGTCAGTAAATAAAACCTGTAGACCAAATCTGGCTTGTGCCTATTTTTCAATGACCTGCAACATAATGTTTTTTGCATTTTTACAGTTAATATAAGAGTTTGTGGTAGACTCTATATTTGGGCTGCAAAGTCTAAGATCCTTATTATCTGGCACTTTATAGAAAAAGCTTGTGAACCTGAAGACAAACTAGAAGATAGGACAGCAGAACATATAGAAGAATCTAAATAACAGCCTGAGAAAGCAGCCCTAGCCACGACTGTGTGCAATATGTAAGAATGTAACTCTCCACAGTCTTGACCTTTCATTTATTCATTCCCTCGATACATATCCAGTCCGTACTTCAGTGCTCAACTTAACAGATAGACCTGAATTTAAATACCAACAGCCTCTTCACAGAGAGAAAAGGGGGATAATAACAGGGCTTAGCTAACTGGTGGTCATGAAAGACCAAATACATCATGCTGATCCAGCACTTGGCACAGTGTTCGTTCACAGCAAGCACTCACTACATCCCAGGTCCTACTGTTAGCAAGGGTGTCGGGCATAGTGACCAGGACCCAATTTAACTATGAGTTGCAGAAGGTGCTCTTAGTGCTGTGGTAGAGGTGAGGCTGGACGGGTTAAAACAGGGCAGGGAAGTAAGGAGAATATTAGAGGTGAAGGAAATTATATGAATTTTATATTAGAGTCTTTCTGCAGTATACATGTTAAACAGTTAAAAAATAAATATAACCAGTAAAACTAATTGATGGCAGCTTAAAATTAGAAATAACTCGGCTGGGGATTTAGCTCGTGGTTCTGGTGCCTGCCTTGCAAGCTCAAGGTCCCAAGTTCAATTGCTGGTAACCACATATAACAATGCCAGGCATGGTGACTCATGGCCACCAGCAATCAGTACCACATACCACAGTGCCTGTCATCCCAGCTCTCGGGAGGCAGAGGCAGGAAGACTGCCTAAGTTCCAGGCTTGCCTTGGCTATATAGTGAGTGCAGGGCCAGCCTGACCTACAAAGGGAGACCCTGTCTCAAAAAAAAAAAGGAAAATTGGGCCGGGGGATTTAGCTCAGTGGTTCTGGCACCTGTCTTGAAAGTGCAAGTGCCCTAGTTCAATCCAACGGTAACCACATACAATATTTGGAGTGGAGACTCACACCCAGCAGCAACCAGCACCACATACCACAGTGCCGGGCGTGGTGGCTCACGCCTGTAATCCCAGCACTCGGGCGGCAGAGGCAGGATTGCTGTGATATGAATTTGAGGCTGAGCTCAGGGCCAGCCTGAACTACAAAGTGAGACCCTGTCTCTAAAAAAAAAGGAAAAGAAAAAGAAATAACTAAAATCACCAACATTTGCAAAATGGCCCAGATGCTCCAGTATAATTAATGATACATTAAGTGTAAACAGTATAAAGTAAAATTGTGTGAAGTACATCAAAGCCTATTTTTCAAAAAAATTAAAAACATACATATACAGAATAAACATATCAGAGAATTCTTCAATTTATTGGTAAGTGCATCAGTGAAATAAGATAGCTGGTTCAAAGGGCACTTAATGAAATGGGTATTTACAGGCATTAATAAAAAGAATTTAAAAATAGGGGCTATGTAAGATGGAAAACTGATTAATGAGTCATACAGCAATAAAACCATAACCTTTGAGTTCTTTTCTACCAGACAGAAGTAATCTACAAGTTAATATACACTGAGACAATAAATTCAAGATTATGTCACCCAATCTGTGACTCTTGGCAACTAAATCCCAACAAACTAATACAGGTATATAAAAAATACAACATGAAAACCTGTCTGTGAAGGGGTATTATGGGTGATTTGTATTTCTTAAAAGAATTCCTAGTTTGTACACTTTTACATCAGGACAAGTGGAGTTTTGTTAAAATGCACCTCCAGGCAACAGAAGGAAGAAGTCATTTTTGGCAGCCTGAGTGGTGTGTATAACAGGGAGGAGCAAAGTCACTGATATAGCCGAAGGTCAAAGGGTAGATTATTTGCATTTTTCTTTGCACACTGAATCCCTTCACATCACAGGCCTCGCTTTTGCTTTCTCTAAAAAGCCCCTGCCCACCTGTAGGCCCCTTATGGCTCAGCTGCCCATCCTCATTTCCTAACAATGAACAGGAAGCCAAAGTTTAATACATAAGTCTATTTAGTATTATGCTGTTGATCCTTACTAACTGGAAGAATCTGTTTCTGTACATAGGGTCTCACTGTATATTTCAGGCTGAACTTGAACTCATTATGTAGTCATGGCTGTCTTCGAATTCACAGCGATTCTTCTGCCTCGGTGTCCTGAGTACTGGGCTTACGGATGTGCACTGCCGTGACCAGCTATAAATGGAAGAATTTAAAATAAAGGAAATTTGGCTGTTATCCCCTAAAATGCTTGCCAAATGAATAAGTGGTATAAGGCCTAAGGGATTTTACATAGATTCTAAAGTTAAGGTGCCTATCATAGTTTGAATGTGCTGCTCCAGGAGTCTTGTGTTAAGAACATGCTCCTCAATACGTTAGTGCTGGGAGGTGGAGCCTTGAAGTGAAGAGATTAAGGCCTTGAAGGCTCTACCCTTGGGAATGGATTGATGCCATTACTGCACAAGTATTAGGTCCCTCATACAAGGGCGAATTTGGCCCGTTTCATCCCTCCCTTTACCTCACTTTGTCCTTCTGCCATGGAATAACAAAGCAAGGAGGCTTTTGCCTGGTGCTAGAACCTCTCAGGTGTTCAGATGTTCTAGTCTCTGGAATCACAGGGTAGTAAATTTTCACTTGTAACAAATGGTCCACTCTATAGCGCTCTACTACAGCAGCACAAAGCGGACTAATCCACTGCTAATGCACAGGTTCCGATTTCATTTCTCAGAAAAATAACTAGAAACACAGTTAGGTATTGACCTACTGTTTTTATTCCTTAAAGTGACATTTTCCAGTCCTTTGGCCCCTTCTGTTACTTTAGTTTTAGATACTCTTTGTCTCAGACAAATCTCAGTAGATCCTTCCAGAGCGTTTCTTGGTCTTCTATCGGCCTGCTCCATTGCCTTCTTTCTCTGAGCTTGTGACCTGGGGGGGGGGGGTGCCTTGTCCCTACTTGTCTGACACCAGTGAATAATAACTAGATGCTTCCTCAAGCCCGAAATATGGGCCAGGGAATTAGCTCAGTGGTTCCAGCGTCTGCCTCAGAGAGTGCAAGGTCCCAAGCTTGATCCTCAGCATCAAAAAAGAAAAAGAAATATGACACAGGTAAGCTTGGAAAAGGGGGACAGGCAAGGAGGTAAGAGCTATACCTCAGGAAACTGAGTGATGAGCTCTTCTTTGTTCTTGTTATTGTTTGTCTTTAATGCAGTGCTGTCTGTCTCGTCAACTAAAGCACTTACTTCACTTGCTTCGTGAGAGGGGAAGACTATGAGTCGCGTATCTCTCATCTACAAGCAGTGAGTCCCCGACTTTTTTCCACTGCTTGATTCCCACTCTGTCGCAGCCTCTGTGCTTTTTCCACCCACCAGAAGAGAATAAGGTCTTTATAAAGGTCATTCTCATCATGTTGGTTTCCACAGTGATTATTTTATTAAGGTCAAAGGTATTGCTTTCCTTACCTTGGGAAATCTTCCCTTTGTTTTTCATACCAAACTTCTTTGCTCTGTTTTCTTTCCCACAGGGCTGATCCAAAACCCTTGCTTGTTGGAGGCGTGAAGGTGTTAAAAGGCACTATAGTCTATTTCCAAAAAAGGTAAAATCATGACTCTTATGGACGTATGAAATGAACACATGCCAAAGATTTTATCTCACTCGTTAATCAGTGTGGAGACCAGAGGAATATTAAGACCTACTTGAAGAACATGTGAAGAACAAAGTATAGACAGGGATTAAATAAAGGACTGTAGGAGAAAACGTCTGGCTTAGATACAAAGCTGTTCTATGGGTGGAAAATCCATAACCTTTTGCCTGTTCTTTTCTACTGGAAAGAAATCATTTGCACCTCTACTGAACAAAATTCTTTAATTTTTCAAGTAACTTCACTAGGTCTCTGACGTTTAACCTGGGACAAGATAAGCAAAGAAGGTTCACTGCCCCCACGTACTACTTGGGTGACTCCTCCTCTTCTCACACTGTTAGGAGGATGCGACACCTTTTTGGTTCATCTCCAAGCACTGCATAATTTTTTTTGCTGACTGGATGGAAGTGACTGAGTAGGGGATGCATATCATTTTGAGGGGTTTTCAATCCAAGAGTTTTTAAAGGAAGATGCAAAGTTTGCCCTTAAGACTAGTTTTAAAAAATTTCTTAAGTGTATCAGATATAGAGAATTGACTCTACAGCAGATATTCAATGAAGAAAAAGAAGACTTTTTGCATTTGTTTGACACTGAACTATGACTGTCAAAGTATGAGGGAATTATGACAGGTGCTAGTGTAATAGAAGGATATAATTGCATTGTAAACTTGGAGTGTGTTGGAAGTTAATAAAGCATGTTTGTGCACAGTAATAAAAATATTTTGTGTATGAGAGAACAAAATGAAATGATAATAAACAAACTGCTGAACCATCTGAATCACGCAAAGCCACATTTACAATCATTTAAAAAGCTGAAAATCTGTATCTTTTTTTACATCTATTACTTATTCTATTTTCAAAAAGTCAGGTGTTTAGGGAACATCAAAGAAAGATGTACTGTTCAATTCACATTAAAAAGCCCTGACAGCTCTTTGGAAGCCCTGCAATAATGGAGAACCTGCAATAAGCTCACAAAAGGCTCTTCTAATGAATCAGTCAATTTTAATACTATGCAGAATTCCCTACAAGAACATTGTTCTATTTTTCTGCAAAGCTTACCCCTCTCCTCTCTTGACAACCTCTCCAAGACATTTTACATTTTTAAAGGGAATATTTCATTAATTAAAGACAGAGTTGTGCTAAATTAAAATCAATCATCATAATAATTTCCTCTGCCCTAATGCATACTGGCTGCTTCAAAGACAATCACAAAACTCAACTTCCGTTTTTGTTATGAAAAATAGTTTGTATCATTAACGTAGCAATTCACATTTGGTGATTCCTCTTTATATTATGGTACATCCTACCTTAAATAGCCAAGATTACAATAGTAATCAAATTATATATTTCTTTTCAAACTTCTATTACCTCTTTTCTCTTCCACAAAACCCCTACTTTATCATAACCACTGGGATTTAACAGACTTTATCTAGAAATGACTTATTTTGACCAGCAAGATCTAAATGAGCAGGAAAATTTTTGCCTGACAGCTATATCCATATATATCCTGCAGCAGTTCAAAGTATTTGTCCAAATGGCAGTAGTCTATTTTCATCTTCTCTGCAAATGTTTATCAAGCACTGAATTTAGGGCAGGCACAGGTCTAGGGATGGGATGGTGAGCAAGACAAAGTTATTTTGCATGACTAATAGAAAAAATGAATAATAAATTAATAACTTGCTTATAAAGCTGTGCCTGTACATACATGGGTTGGGCATGTTAGAGGTATGTGTGATATATTAGTGGTGTCAACTGAAGAATGGGAGAGAGAGCAGTAATAGAGAGTAATAGAGAGGAGTGTAAGCAGACAGCTTGGCAAGGCCCGAGATTCAATCCTCAGCACTGCTTTAAAAAATAAAGAAAAAAAGAAAGAGAGAAAGAGAAAAAGAAAGAGAGAGATGGGAATTTTGTTGTGTGGCAAGATAACCAAATGCAAGATGAGGCTAAGAAGAAAGTATTAAATTTCCTTCTTTTTTAGCATGGATCCTGCTTCAAGCTCATATTTCCTTTTCAAACAGAACTTTCCAAAAAACCCACCCATTCCTGTTGAGGTACAAGCACATGTAAAGACTATTCTCCAGCAAGTTTTTCACTGCATAAAATATTGAGCCTGAGCCCTAAGAGAGGTTAACATTGGTGCAAACCCAGACCGTTACGTGACCAGTTCATTTACTTTCCACCCTCTTCAACCTGGATTTATGATGCCACAAACTGCTTAAGCCCAACTAATACAGTACAACTCCTCTCAAAATAACCCAGCCCAGGTCTCAAAATGCTATCACTATCTTCTGCCCACTTCCCATTTTGAGACTGTGTGAAGATTCTGTCAATGTACTGCTCTTCTTCGCTGCAGTGAGTCAACTTAGCTTTGCTCACTCTTGAATTTATGGTATTCACGGTGGTTGTCGTGGGTTGAATAGGGACCTCCAAAATGACATCACCAAATTCTAAGTTCTAATCTCTCCACCAGACCTTGTCACTGTCATTTTACTTGGGAAAAAAAGTCTTTGCAGATATAATTAAATTAAGGCTCTTGAGATTATTCTAGATTTAGGGTGAGCCTTAAATCAGATGACGGGGGTTCTTACAAGAGAAAGGTAGAGGAGATTACAAACACAGAACAAAAGGTGACATGAATTCACAGGTCCAGTGTGGAATTACAGTCCAAGGCAAGGCACTCTAGGATTTGTGAGCAATCTCCAGAAGCTAGGGTAGAGGCATAAACTGCACTAGCCCCTGGAGCCTCCATAAGGAATCAACTCAGCTGACACTGTAGTTCTGACTTCTGGCCTCCAGGACTGTGAAAGAAAAATGACTCTTACTCTAGGCCATCCAGTTATCATGTGTTACAGCAGCCCTAGGGAACTCATGCCATGGTCTTCTAGGGAACTGATTGATTCAAGTAATATATCCAAAACTCATTTTCAGTGGAGGCCAAAGCTTGGGTTTGATATGGTTTGGGCACGATGAATGTAGTGATGATCCCACTGATGATGAAAACAAGGATGCTGTTACTGTGATAACTGTAAAATAGCCACCTAAGTCCAACTTCCACCTTTCTTTTGCCATTACTATTTTAGTGGATATTCCTGCTCATCTCCACCCAGATAAAGAAAGCCAAGAACACCTTGGTTCCAAGGAAAGACAACAGCGAGGTAAACTCGGGACCAATGCTTCACAGATTTTAATGCACCGAAGAATCCCTTGGACGATCTTATTAAAGTACAGATGTCAATTCAGTAGATCTTCACAAGGTCTGAGATTCTGCAGCCAGAACAAGCTCCAAGGTGATGCCACTGCTACTGGTCTAAGGAGAAAAGAGCAGAATCCAGCCAAATTTATTTGGAAATGGTTAGTTAACATGCACATTTAGGCTTTGAGGATATTATTTTCTTACTGCTTCTGTAATAAAATCGTTATACATTCACTGGTTTAAAATCACTCCTGTTTATAAACTCGTATTTCTTTGGTCAGAAACCCAGCATTGTGAGGCTCAGAAAAAACCCAAAAGTCAAGGTGTTGATAGGGCGCTGTTACTGGAGGCTCTGGGAAGGCAGTCTGCTCTCAAGGTCATTTAAGTTGCTGGCAGAGTCCTGTGCAATGCGATTGGAGGCTGTTAATTCCTTGTGGACCATCAGCTTCCCTCAGTATTGTAAGGCAACCTGTACTCCTTGCCACACTGCCCCTCCATTTCCAAACCAGCAACAGCACATTATCAGATCTTTCTCATGCTTTGTGCCTCTGATTTCCTTTCTGTTCCCTTGACCCTAGCTGGAGAAAGTTTCCTGCTTTTAAGAGTAATTAGATTAGGGCTGGGGATTTAGCTCAGTGGTTCCAGCATCTGCCTTGCGAGCACAAGAGCCCAGGTTCGATCCCCGTTACCACATACCACAATGGCGACTCATGCCCACCAGCAATCAGTACCACAAACCACCATGCCAGGCCAAGTGGCTCCCTGGTGGTGAGATCAGCACCAGCTTGAAAGTGAGACTGTGTCTCAAAAAAAACCCCCAAAATTAATTAGATTAGTTTTCACCTGGACAATTTAGGATATTTTCCTTCTCCCAGAGTCCATGGCCTTAATTATATCCGCCAAGTCCCTTTGCCATATAAAGTCGGACAGTAGACCCAGTTCAGGGATGAGGCTACTGACCACAGTCACTCTGCTCACCACACTGTCTCCTCTGCAGCCACTCCATACAGCCCTCACTGTGTTAAAGCCAGACTAAAAAATATGTAAATAAACGAGTTAGGTTGTGTTCCAGTAAAATTTCACTTACAGATCCTGAAACTTGAATTTAATGTAATTTTTACATGTCACAGAATATTCTTTTCATTTAAAATTTTTAAAGTCATTCTGAGCTCACAGAAGAATACAACTCAGACAGTGACTAGATTAGGCCTCTAGACTATAGTGTAGAGACCTTTAGTCCAGATCTTAATCCCTCTTATCTCAAAAGGACCAGAATATTTTCTCCGTCTTCTGCTGCATTTTTGATGATTTTTTAAAAAATTCATTCTTCATCAGTACATTTTATATACATGTCATGATCACAAACAACACTGAGACTTTGTGCCAGTGCACGACATGACTTAATTCTCACTTCCCCGTTCTCCTGCCGTCCCACCACTCCTCGCCCCGTACATGAACTTTGTTTTTGGTGGACACATCTTAAATGGCCAAGCATTTGACCAAAGCCCTTATCCACAGGAAGATTCCAGATATCCAGGAGATGTTTATGGGAAAGCAGGACATAGAAAAATATTCTCAGGAAACTTCTTATAGCAGATAAAAAATGTGATATATTTACGAAAATGAGCTTTTACAGGGAAAAATGCCATTCTTATATCATCTGTGTTTTATTATGAGCTTTAATAGCATCTTTAGGTGAGCAGACACAAATAATGTTAGAAATAATCTGGTCTCATGTTTCAGAAGGTTAAAGGATAACCCAACATAATACTAGAGGTTTGTTTTGCTTTGTTCCCTCCGTATTGAGCTACCAAAAATACTGTAGAGTCTATTTATAGTCTTTTAAAATAGTAGACCCTGGGGCAGGATTTCTATGCTAACTAAATTGGTTATTTGATTAGATATGTGGCAAAGCCCATTTGCTCATATATACAAGGTATTAAAATTATTATGCACCATAAAATAATTGCATAATGAGGCATAATCTGGAGGACTTGCAATGCATGAAAAATGGAGTTGGAATTCACAATAATGATATCCCAATTTCTCAAATCTATATCTTAGGAAAAATCAAATTTTGGTTTCATGTTATAACCATTCTAAATCTAATAAACTACCTTTTCGGTCATGTTCTCCAGAAAGGATTTCGAGAGTTGGATTCATATACAAGTGATTTATTAAGGAAGTACTCCTAAGAGAAACCAGTAAAAGAGTGCGAGATGCAGGACGTAGGAAAGAAGGAAGCAAAGTAGAGCTGCAATTTTAAGCAAAATCCCCGACTCAGCCTGATGATGTGGAGCGCTCTGGGGCACAAATTACACCTCCACAACTGATGCCAAAGGCAAGGATGTCACACTTTTGCATTAGTCGGTTGCTCTAAGGCAAAGGGGAGTCTCAGATATTTCTTGCTCTGATCTGGTCAAAATAGCACTAATAGCTGAGGAGCTCAAAGAGTGTCACAGGTGAAGGCCACACAGGTGAAGGCCAAGCAGAAAGAGGTTGGTAAGTGGGGGATCATAGCACCTGTAAAGGGAGTCCAGGGGGTTTGTGTGGGGACCAGCAGACCAGCTACATCACATGTATATAAGCACATGAGGATTTGGTTTCCTGGAAGAAGCACAAAATTAGCCTCACTCTTTCTCCCTCTCTCTCTTCTGAAAATGACACTATCTTTTGATACCTGTGGCTCAGGTTATCACATTAAGAAGCGAAAGAATTCTCAATGTTAGAAAACTGCCTCTGGAATTCATAATTCTAGATCAGTAGAAAAAAAAGCAGTTTGTTTTTAGTTTGGGTTTATTTTATCATTTTCTGTTTGTTCTATGTATTTATCTCTTTTTGTGAGCCGGTTACTAGAAAACAATGTGTATTTATTTTTAAATTCAGTTTTCTTAGTTTGTATGTGGACCTACAAGAAAATGTGAAGCCAGACATAGTGTCAAACAGAAAAAGAAAGACAAGAAGGAAAGAAAGAAGGAAATGTGAGCATAGACATTTAATTAAATCCAAAGATAGAGCATTATAAAAGCAATTCTGCATGAAAACTATGTATTTTGCATATAAAACTGTTATTTCCACTTTGCTCTAGAGCTCTTTCTAAATCAACACATAAAGAGTTGTTCCTCTTTGTTTTTAACATCTGCATGGTATTCCAATGGAGAATAAACATTTATTAACTAATTTCCTGTGCACAGACATTTGCATTGTTTTCAGTCTTTGTAATTACAAACAGTACTGCCCTGAGTAATCTTGTACTTAAATCACTTTGAACCCTTGTGAAAGTATTAGTCCATTTTCTGTTACTAATAAGACAATACCACAGTCTCGGTGAGTTACCAAGAGAAGAGATTATTATTATTATTTTTAAATTTTTAATCTTTATTGGTACATTAAATATACATATCATGATTGCACTCCATAATGGGGATTTGTACCAGCATAAGACACAACTTAATTCTCATTTTTTCCCATAGCCCTACCCACCCTACCACCCCCCCCATTTTGACTGGAGGTCACAGGACAACAGATCTTGCTATCACGTGTTGTGAAGCAGGGCTAGGGATTTAGCTGAAGTGATACTGCACCAAAAACAAATTGAAGAAAACATACCCAGAGTTGTGAGGCAGCACAGAGGCCTGGTCTCTCCCCCTCTTCTTACAGTCACCAGGCTTCAATCTTGAGGGCTTCCCCCAAACAGTTTTATCTAATCCTAATCACCTCCCAAAGTCCCACCTCCAAACACCATTATCCTTAACACCATTAATATTTTCCATCCTCATAATACCACACAACAGGGATCAAATATCAACAAAGGAAACCTTGGGGACACATTTAAACCACATTCAAACCATAGCAGTGAGTATATCCGTAGAATAAATTCCTTAAAACTTATTAATTCAAAGGTAAATGAGTTTATAATTCTCATACGGCTAAATTACCTTCCAAAGAGTATGGATACTAATTTGCATTCCCACCCATCACACATAAGACCACCTCTGAGCCGACATCCTCACCAGCAAAGCACGTCATTAAACTTCTAGATCTTTGTCAATCTCTTAAGTAAAAGGTGGTATCTCAGCATAGTCTTAATTTATATTGTTTTAATTTTCAGTCAAATCAAGCATCTTTTCATATGACATATAGATTCTTAATATACTAAGAATGTTCTTGCTGATGAAAAGAGTGACACCAAAGAAGAGTGACATGCACTTAGAAGGCTAGAGTTTCCCTAGATAATTGCCTTTCTGGAACCCAGATCAGTGCCAGAAAGAACCTTAGAAGTTATCTAGTCCAGGCCTTGTCTGATGCCTAAATGACCTCCCTACCTCCCAGAGTTCAGAGTTAGGAGCTGACAAAATTCAAAACATCTTCATGTGGCTCTAAAATTTACAGAAGTTTTAAATCCAGTTAAAATCTTCCTGTAATTATTTCATGACAGTAATTACAGTATGCTCTTATTCAAATATGCTGTGTTTTTGATCACCATCAATATACCACAGGAAAATAATATTAGCTTCAAATATACCTAGCATAGAAAACTTCTCCCTTTCTCAAAAATAATTCTTCACCTGATAGTGTCCTTAAATGTTATTATATACTGTCTTCCTTGCACTTAGAGAATATAAATGTAAATGCCATCTGTGTAGTGTTCCTGCTGAAATGAATAATTTGAGTGTAACTATGAAGAAGCCTTAAATAACACTAAATTAATAGATATTTTACAAAATAACTGGCCTGACCTACCCAGAAATACTGATGTCATCAAAGACAGAGGCTAAACGGTTATTCTCGATTAGTGAAGACTAAAGAGATGTCTGATTAACTGCAACCTGTGATCCTGAATTGAACTGTAGATCAAAGAAGAGGAAAATGTCATAAAGGATATTCCTGGGACAACTGGCACAGTCGGATACAGATTATATATGAGGTATTAGCAGTGCATCAAAATTAATTTTTTTACTTCAATAATAATTGAACTGTGATCATAAAGACAATATCTTGGATCTCAAGAGAGGCATACTGAAGAATCGAGGGGGGGGAAGAACATGATTTCTGCAGTTAATTCTCAAATGCTTCAGAAAAAAAAAGAGAAAAGGAGACAATAATGCAAATGTGATGTGGCTTGGATGTGATTTCTTCACCCAAGGGTTCCTAAGCAGGAAGCTAGGCCCTCAGTGTGGTGGTATTGAAGTGGTGAAACCTTAAGAGGCGGGGCCAAGTGGAAGATGGTCTGGTCATAGACGTATTACCCGCAGAAGGGATGAATGCTGGTGTTTGAAGTAAACTATAATAAAAGAGCAAGGTGGACCCCTGAAGTTCTCTGGCTTATTTCACATGTGTCCCTCTTATATGCTCTCTCACAGTGATGCCATTTACCTTTTTGTGATACAACTAAGACAGCATCTAACTAGAGCACAAACAGATGGGGCTGCCAGGTCTTCGACTAGAAGCTTCTAAAACTATAAGCTTAATAAACTCCTTTCTTTATAAAGTACCCAGAATCAAGTATTTTGTTATAGCAGTAGAAAATAAACTTTTACTTACATGGCAAAATGTTAATGCTGCTGAATGTAGGTGAAGGGCATTTGGGATTTCATTGTACTATTTTTGTAACTTTTCTAAATGTGTTTGAAGGTATCTCAATATCAAAGATATATAAATTCTTTTACAAGATTGACTTAAATATAATATCCATTTGGAAAAGTGACTTCAATTTCCACCAATGTGTATATCACTGCAATGGGCATATTTTCTAAAAAGGGACAGACAATAATGGTCTAAATTCACACTAGTGGGAAATCATGTACGGTTCCTTAGAATCACTTCATAATTTTTCATAAGAGAATTGGTGAGCTGTTGTTGGCTCCTGAAATCTGGCTTCTGTGTTTCCCTCTTCAAAATACTTGTTTGGATTATTTTAACCAATAAGATCACACTTTGCATAAGAGTAGACAAAAACAGTGATTGGTTCCAATCATCTGTTTGAAGACTTATACTATTTCCAGATGAAGTTTGGAACATATTGCTGGGCAAAACCCTTCTGTCCCATGGAAGAGACTGTCCTTAGATGGCAGCCCCATCCTCTCTGCCAAATCACTTCACACCAGCAGCAGTGTAGCATGAAAAGAGGGTTGGGCAGTCTAACGATTTACAATGCATTTAAATTCTGGTTTCATTATTCAATAATAAGCTGTTTGACCCTGGGCAAGTCACTTAACTTGTTCTTTGATCTCTTCACCTGTAAAATGGGGATGATAATAACGGCACAGATTGCATAAAAATGAATATTAAGTGAATAACTTAGTAACTGATACATAGGTAGTACAGTTGGCCTCTCTGTTTGCAGGCTCTGTGTTCACTGAAACCAACCAAGTAATAGGAGAATATGAGTAGGTCATGCCGTTTTATATAGGAGATTTCAGCATTCAGGATTTTGGTATCTGCAAGGGTCCTAGAACCCATCCCTTGAGGATACTGAAGGCTAGGTGTACTACATAACTGGTTGCTTTATTTATTTATTTATTTTAAGACAGGGTCTCGCTTTGTAGTTCAGACTGGCCCCAAACTCACTAGATAGCCCAAGCCAGCATTGAACTCACAGCAATCCTCCTGCCTCTGCCTCCAGAGTGCTGGGATTACAGGTGTGAGCCACCACACCCACCATTGTGGTATATGGTTACTGGGGATCGAACTCAGGACCTTGCACTTGCCAGGCAGATGCCGGAACCACTGAGCTAAATCCCCAGCCCTGGTTGCTATTAATATTACTCTTACTAATTCCAGGACCTGATACTCTAAAGCTAAGCTGTAGTTACGTTACCTTCAGCACAACCCTGCTGGAAGTTTTTAAGTACTGGCTTAATTTTTAGATGTCCTCTCCAAGGCTCTAATGGTGTTTGGGCAGGCCACAGGCCAAAAAAAAGAAGTCGTTTGAATTTTATCATATTGCAGGTATAACTCAATTAGTAGATTTTACTGATTTGTAACTCTTAATTCATCTACACTAATATGTTCATTCTATGGATAGACAGTTCCTCTAGTTATAGCCATGGGTTTAATTTTATTATAGGTTTTACTTTATCTCCTAAAACTTCTGCTTGATTTTGTTCCTCTAGTATGTACTTTCAAATTATACAAGCAAAAATGTACATCGTTGGATGATGCAGGGCATGGCGACCTCCCAAGGAACTCAGAAAGGAAACACAGAGAGCCCTCATTCATTTGGATTCCACTGACTTTGAATTTGGGATAACTAGACACAGTGTAAACAAGAAGCTGTTGGCATTATTTTTGAAGAAAGACACTGCTCTCAAATTTTGCTATGTTAGTTCTACATCTGAAATGAAGAGATAAGACAGAAAACTAGAAAGAACACCTACATCTTTGAGGGAGAGTTAACCTCATTTCAAGATTGGACATGCACATATCAGGCAGAGTTTCAAAATAATTTTAAATTTAATTAAAAAAATTTTAAGGTGCTGGAGATTTAGCTCAGTGGTTCCAGTGTCCACCTGGCAAGCACAAGATCCTGAATTTGATTCCCAGTACCAAATATCACAATGTTGGGCGTGGTGACACACACCTGTAATTCCAGCTCTCAGAAGACAGAGGCAGGAGGATTGCTGTGAGTTCGAGGATCGCCTGGGCTACAAAGTGAGTTCGGGGCCAGCCTGAGCTACAAAGTGAGATCTTGTCTCAAAAAAATAAAATTTGTTTTTAAAAATCACTCTGAGAATAAAGCAAAGTGATTAAATCCCAAAACTAAAAATGAGGGCAGTAACTACCCACTCAGCCCCACTGAGAGCCAGAAGGCGAGAGATGTGAATGCAAATTTTGCCTTAAGCAACTGGGCTCACCTAGGCATACTGTTTCGTTTCTCCAACCTTGTTTCTTATCAGTAAAATGGGGATAGTTTTTACTCTGCAGAACTGCTGGAAGGATTCAATCTGTGCGAAATCCTTGGCCCTACATCTTGTGAGAAGATAAAAGACTTATTCCAGTAAGATTGTCAGTATTCAAATTACTTTTTGAAACTCATATTTTTAAGTACCTTCAGATTTCATTAGAGTTACCCTAAAAAGTTTCATTATACTAGTCATATATTATTTTTGACATTAAAAACACTCTCTGGGGGCCGGGGATTTAGCTCAGTGGTTCTGGCGCCTGTCTTGCAAGCGCAAGGACCAGGGTTCGATCTCCAGTAACCACATACTATACTGGGCGTGGAGACTCACGCCCAGCAGCAACCAGTACCACATACCACAGTGCCGGGCGTGGTGGCTCACGCCTGTAATCCCAGCGCTCGGGAGGCAGAGGCAGGAGGATTGCTGTGATGTGAGTTGGAGGCTGAGCTCTGGGCCAGCCTGAACTACAAAGCGAGACCCTGTCTCAAAAAAAAAAACCAAAAAAAAAAAAAAAAAAAATCTCTGGATTGATCTTTTGACCTATTTATCAAACATGAGTATCTTTTGAGTATTTTCAAAAATTAAATCATCATTAGAAGACAGAAACGTAGTGCCATTTGGGATATTTTTTAAATCACACACTGTAGGCCAGGGATTTAGCTCAGTGGTTCCGGTGTCTTCCTTGCTTGTGCAAAGTGACAAGTTCAATCCTCAGTTACCCTCCCCTCCAAAACCACACATCATGGTTTAAGAAGCAAGCATAACAATATGAGAGCTTCAAAAATGTTCAAGCAAGGACTTCACCCAAATTGACATTAATGCCAGTCTTCGTAAGACTACCTGCCACAACTTCTTGGAAATATACACTTTAGTAGGTTTGTTTAAAAAACAAACAGAAATAATTTACGATTTCATCTCATTTAAAAAATAAACTCTGTTTATATCAGAAATATTGAATTTTCATTTTAAAAAGATGATGTCATTTCCCTGATATCACATTTGGTGAGAAACCAATTTCTATTTCTAAGCATCAGAGGAATTTATAACAGCACAGTTGTTTCCTTTTCATCATTTGATGCAGAAGAAAAATCAAATCTTAAGATAGTTACTGAGAAAATTCCAGAAGTTCTTAGAATCAAAATATATGACCCAGGGAAATTATGAAGGAAGACAGTGGCATAAAGTAATGGCAGGAAAACAAGACTGTCGGGGGAAGAGCCATAAACAAAACAAACAAAAACTGGAAAAGCTTTTTAAAAATCTTATCTTAGATTTTTATTTTTTACATTTTACTCAGTAAATTATAACATATCATGTATTCTACTAAATTTTGCACAATGATATATAGAAACACTTTATATCATACAGTAATTTAACAATAAGAATATTAAAATACTGCTCATGAAATAAAACATGCATATATTGGTATAATAAGAGCTATTTTACACAGTATTGTTGATGAAAAAAATGTTAAATCCTGCAGGTAGGGTCAGTAATCCAGTCTAGACTGCACTGCCCTCATCTTTTGGCCAGAGCTCAGGTGGGGCAGTGATCAGAAAGCAATTCTGGCCTTGGAGTTATGATCAAAGGTTAACTAATTAGGGCCGGGGAGTTAGCTCAGTGGTTCCGGCACCTGTCTTGCAAGTGCAAGGGCCCGGGTTCAGTCCCTGGTTATCCACATACAATACTGGGTGTGGAGACTCACACCCAGCAGCAACCAGTACCACACACCACAGTGCCGGGCGTGGTGGCTCACGCCTGTAATCCCAGCACTCGGGAGGCAGAGGCAGGAGGATTGCTGTGATGTGAGTTTGAGGCTGAGCTGAGGGCCAGCCTGAACCACAAAGCGAGACCCTGTCTCAAAAAAACTTTTAAAAAAAAGGTTAACTAATTAAGAGTGAGTTTTTCTGTGCCAAAAGACCAACATTTCATGACAAAAGGAAGTTCTGAAAGAAACAAATTGTTGGATTGATTACAAATTAGAGAGTGGGAAGACATCAATATGCTGTATATATGGCTCAAGAAAGGGTTGGTGTGACGAGGACCTAGGCACCAACTGTGGCAAAAAATTTTGTGAGTTTTTAAGGCATTATCAGCCTTCTTATCCAGGTTGCCATCTCCGGATTTAGAGTCTAGTCTACAAATTGTAAGTCCAGTAAACTGAATAGTTTTGAAAAGAAAATTGAACAGGAAGCCATCTGACAAATGTAGTCTATATTATAAAAGTCAGAAAACAATGACTGTGTCTCATACTTCACAGAAGACCGCTCAACAGGAAAGCCTTCACAGAAAACCCGTTCTAATGAGTCAAGGAGTAAATGTGTGTTCTAAAATTCCATCCTTGAGATCAAAAGGTTGCATTTCAATAAAACTTGAATATGGAAACATGTACCTTAATCTCAGCACTCAGGAGGGTGAAGCAGGAGGATGGCGGTGAATTCAAGACCAAGGCCAGCCTGAACAATGTAGCATGATCCTGTCTCAAAAAGCAAACAAAAATATTATACCTTGCCAGATACTATTCTTGGAAAACTTAAATATCAGCTAAATTCATGAAACTCATTCACTATTAAGGAGCTTTCCAGAAACTAAATAGCACTGAATACCAATGCTATTCAAGTAGTCGCCATCAGTTTCAAATGATAAGACTGAGTCATTCATACTCAAACTGATGTACCTTCAAGACATCCTCATAAGTGAAATAAATAGGTCACGGATGTGTGAATATCGTATTTTTTCTCTGGTATGAGAAATTAAAGACATAAATGAGTTCTAGTATATATAGTTGATATTGTGAAATAGAAAATATTTAAAAAGAGGGTGGAGGGATAAATGAGGGGAAAAAGAATGTGACAGTAATTAAAGAAAGGAAACAAAGCTTATGTATATAGAGGACAGGGGGGTAGCAGGGTGGGTGGGGGAAGGGGAAAAATGAGAAACAAGTCGTGTCATATTCTGGTACAGACTCTCAATGTTGAATGCAATGATGATGTGTATTCATAATGTATCAATAAAGATTTGAATTAAAAAAAAAAACAGACCAGAAGCGGTGGATTTTCTTCTTGAGGTTATACAATCCCTTAACTTTAAAAAGGTTGGTGTGGAGTTGCTGTGAAGGTCTGGGGCTGTGACCATTTGAATTGGGATCAAATTAAGTCTCCACTTACTTCAGTGTTGCCGGTGGTAGTATTTCTCTCTGGCCCGTGTACTCCCTCACACTAGAGTTGATGTGGCAGAAGCAGTTGGTGGTATTGTTCTAATCGCCATTTTGATTTTCCTCCCCGGTCTCGAAAGACAGATCCACATATTCGAGGTTCTGGGAACTGATGGTCACACCAGGAGGGGCAGGGCTGGCAGAGCCAGCACTGTGAGCACGAGGTTCTCGCCACGTGCTCCCTGTGACCCCTAGGGCCCGCCTTCTGACCTCTAAAGCTGAACTTCCTCCACTCATCAGCCTCTCAGAGCGTGTGCCCTGTTTCCCGCCCTGTGGCTTCCGGCAGCCCAGCGGCATGCTGGGAGGAACCTATGACCCACCGCGAGACGAGACTTTCTTCCATTTTGTCTTTGTGTTGAAGTAGGCAGAAAGGGACGCTTCTTGCTCCCTACCTGGGTTTTCTCCCTGACTGGGAGCAAGCCTGTTCTCCCACCCCTGAAGGGCTTGGCCATAAGTGCTTCAGGGCGCAGCTTTTCAGACCACTCAAGTTCCGGTGGCGCTGGTGGAAGTGAGCTGTGACCTCGAGACTTTGCGAAAGAGGGTCGTTGCTTTGAAAGCTAAGGTAGGTGCCTCCTCAGCAGGGAAAGCTAGAGGCGGCTTACGAGAAGAAGAGGGATCTGGGAGAGCTTGTAGACTGTTGTTCTATAGCATCTTCTTAAGGCGCTTAAGGGGAGAGGGGAGTAGGAAGGAGGCGGCCGGCAGGGCTGCCATTCCGAGGGCCAACCGGGATTGATTGCTTCTTTAAAGAATTTCCCTGTCCCAACAGTGAGACACCCTGAAAATTCTTAGGAGGCTGTCTTGGCAGTTGGAGGCCGCACCTACCGGGCTATGAGTATATCCTTTTGTTTCCCAGTTGCTCTGCCTTTGATTATTTTGGTTGTTGGTTCAGTGGGGAGTATGGCCTGTTATCCAAAGAGGGTAGTCCATCAAAAACAAACACACCTATTTTGGATTCTGAAGACTTATGCCATTGCCCTGTGAAGTGTTACTATGGGCCCTGACACACAGACTCAGTTCTCAGAAGCCCTTGGGCGGGCCCAGGGTTCATACTGGTTTGGGGTGTGTTGGTTGTCAGGGTGTATTTTGTTTTGTCTTCTGTACCACACTTATACTGTAGCTGTCTATTTTGTTACTAGGTGAAGGATGAGAAGCGAACTCAGACTGCTGGAGAAGCTGTCTATTTAGATCAGACACACATGTCATTTGTATAGTTTTAGGGTTACTCTTCTTCCTTCAGTGGGTTGTTTGGTCCCTAAAAAGCTTCTCTGAGGAGTAATAAAAGCGTTAATTACATAGTGGCAATGGGTGCACCCTGAGTACACTAAAAACTATTATGTACTTTAAGTTAATTGCATGTTATATGAATTTATCTCAAGATTGTTTTAAAAATCTGTGAAGGTGGGCTGGGGAGTTAGCTCAGTGGTTCTGGCGCCTGTCTTTCAAGGGCCCAGTTTCGATTCCCCCGTAACCACATACGATACTGGGCGTGGAGACTCACCCCAGTAGCAACCAGTACCACATACCACAGTGCCGGGCTTGGTGGCTCACACCTGTAATCCCAGCACTCGGGAGGCAGAGGCAGGAGGATTGCTGTGATGTGACTTGGAGGCTGAGCTGTGGACCAGCCTGAACTACAAAGTGAGAGCCTGTCTCAAAAAACCTAAAAAAAAAAAAAAAAATCTGTAAAGGTAAAGGATCCGCCAACACTCAACAACCATGCAACACACCAGGATGTCTGTCAGGAGATTTTTTTATTCAGAAGGTGAGTGGCTCTTGTATCGAAGCAAGACAGAAAGCCCAGAGCAGGGGATAAGCAGTCTGAGAGAGAGAGAGAGAGAGGGAGGGAGAAAAAGAGAGAGGAAGAAAGAAAAGAAGAGAGAGAGAGAGAGAAAGTGGGGCAGCAGGCAGTCTTATATAGACCTGGGGTCAGTAGGTTCCACTTCAGAGCTGGGGTGAGGTAGCTTAGCCTATCAGAAGCTATGTTGCCTTTTAAAGTTTGCACCTTGCAGAAAGCCTAGCTTTGATTACTTCTAACTGAGGTGGAAAGCAGGAAAGAGAAACTATGGTCACAGGGTAGAGTTGCAGGGAGGATGAAGAAACCAGAAGGATTGTATAAGATGGCAGATAATATTTTTAACAAAATATTGTAACTTTCCTAACATTCTCCCCTCTTTGATTTTGAAAGGACTTTTGTCTGTGAGAGAAGGGACAAAAGTTAATCTTCTGTAGCTACTTCCTGCTAGGAAAGGGCATATTATCTTAGGGGCAGAGAGACTTGGTTTGTCTTGGTTTGGTTTGCCATTTGCAATGCCAGTTTCAGTTATTGTGTGCTGTATAAAGCAACTTTCTAGGGTGTTGATTTCCAGTGGTTGGCAGGCCATGTCTGGTGTTCTGGTGCCTGTAAGACAAACCAGAGTGCAAGGATCAGAATGAGGTTAATTGGAGGGTCTAAGATTGGCAGGAACTGGGAAGTAAGCTCGGTAAGGATGGCTTTAATCTCATGTGTTTGACTGAAGAAAAGCACACCGGGGAGGATGGTAACAATTAGAATTATATAGATTGAGGGTCCTAAGAATGGCAGAAGCCAGGGTAGGAGGCCTGAAGAGAGGGAGGAAAATGGTGAGTTGTTGTTTAATATGAGAGATATGAAACCATTTAGGAAAGGATTGGAGATGCACAGTAGTGAGGGTGGATAATATGACCTGATGTGGGCCTGACCACTTGGGTTTAAGGGGTTTCTTTCGGGGGAAACCAATAGGGGCAACAAGGACTAGATGTCTAAGTTGGTAAGAGCAGGTTTTTATTCTGTGGCAGAAAGCAAAGTAGGGGGATTGAGTGTGGGTATGTCTGAAAGGTGAGTGAAGGGTCATGAATGAGGATGCCTTAGAAGGATAGAGCCCTGCAGGGAGGTAAGTTGTGGATATTTTTATAGTTGAGAATATTCGAGATAGAGTGGTGAAACAAGCCAGTAATGATAGCCCCAAATGTTAGAGTTTTGGACTTTTGGACAAGAACTGAAGTTGCAGTTAGTCCTCAGATGCAGGGTGCCCAGCCTCTGGGATCTAACCTCTTAGACAAATATGCAACTAGGGCAAAGGTAGGACCCAATTGATTGCCTAGTACCCCCAATGTAATCCCTTGTTTTTGGACACGTAGAGACAGAAGAGGAGGATGAGGTCTGGCAGGTGTAAGGCTGGGGCCTCAAATAACTCCTGCTTGAGCTGAGAAAATGGGGTGGTTATAGCAGGAACTATATGCTCACGGAGATCTCCCTTGGAGGCCTCGTACAGGGGGGCTGCCAGAAGGGAGTAATTTGGGATCCAAGATTGGAGGTATCCCGCTAACCTCAGAAAAGAGAGGCTCTCTTGTTTGGTTGAGGGGGTCAGGATATCTCAAAGAGTTTGTTTTTTATCTAGTGTGATAGATTTGAAGCCAGGAGACAGGGACATGCATAGATAAGTAACCTGCTTTCTGAAGAGCTGATCCTTAGCTGAAGAGACTTGGTAACCTCTCTGCTATAAAGTTGAGGAGTGTATAGGTGTCTCACTGAATGATTGTTAATGTGGGGGCACACAGGAGGAGGTCATCTACATACCGAATACACCGAGAACCCTGTAGCTGGAGGAGGGATTGGTCTTGAGCAAGGATTTGCCCCAAAAGATGGGAGCAGTCTCTGAACCCTTGAGGTAAAACTGTCCACGTCAATTGTGTGAAGACCCCAGATGATGGGTCAGTCTAGGTGAAGGCAAAGATTTTTTGAGACAAGGGTCTCGCTTTGTAGTTCAGGCTGGCCCTGAGCTCAGCCTCAAACTCATATCAGCAATCCTCCCGCCTCTGCCTCCCTAGTGCTGGGCTTACAGGCGTGAGCCACCACGCCCGGCACTGTGGTGTGTGGTACTGATTGTTGCTGGGTTGAGTTTCCACACCCAGTATTGTTATGTGGTTACCAGGGATCGAACCCAGGCCCTTGTGCTTGCAAGACAGGCTCCACCGGAACCACTGAGCTATATCCCTGGCCCAACGCAAAGATATTTTGAGAGTCTTTGTGTAAGGGTATAGAAAAGAAGGCATCTTTTAGATCTAAGACTGAGAAATGAGTGGTGTTGGGAGGGAATAGAGGACAGGAGGGTATAGGAGTTGAGGACCACCAGGTGGATTGGGACTATTGCTGAGTCAATAAGCTGAAAGACTTGAACCACGCAATAAGTGCCACTGGGATTTTTTGAAAACAAGGATAGGAGTATTATAGGGAGAGTTAGTTGGCCATAGGAGACCTTTGTTGAGCAGGTCTGTTACAATTGGCAATAAACCTACACAACTAGAGTGTGGCAGGGGATATTGAGCCTGGGCTGAAAATTGGAAAGAGTCTTTAAGGAGGATCTTAGTAGAGGAGCATTTGGCTACTGAAGGTGAGTGAATGTCCCAGACTTTAGGGTTAACTAGGGTAGGATCAATAGACCATTGAGAGGATGGGAATTGGGACTATACAGTTTGTGAAAGTAAAAGAGAGAAGATGTTAAGAGTGCTGGAGGGGTCTGGAAGGGAGAATTGGATAGAAGTACCTCTTTTGGATAGGATATCTCTGCATAGTAGAGGAATGGGACAGGAAGGAATGACTAAAAACAAATGTAAAAATGAAAAATTTCCAGTTGTGCCTGAGGGGAGAGGTGTTTGTAGGGGACAGCGGGATAGACCTTCTTCCCTAATGATAGAGGTCTTGGACAAAGAGGTAGGTCCCCAATACTCTTGCAAAGCAGAGAAGCTGGCACCTGTATCAAGTAAAAAGGCAATCATCCTCCCTGCCACAATGAGGGTTACCCTCTGCTTCTGGACGGTGATCTGTGTTGGGCCAGATGAGCTAGGACCTCTTCACAGGTCTTCTGCTGCCAGATCAAGGAGATTGTTGGGGGGGGCAGCCCAATGGTGGGTGGACACCAGGGAGCAGTAGAAACCCCAATGACCCCTCTGTTTGCACTTGGGGCATAGTTTGGTGGGAGGCTTGGGGTTTGGGTATTCTTTTGCTCAGTGGCTCCATTGATCATACCGGAAACAGGATCCTGGAGAGATAGAGGGTCCTCCTTTAGGAGGCCATGGCATGATGGGATTGACAGCCTGCGCTAGTAGCTGATATTTTTGTTTGGCCTTAGCGTCATCTTGGCCATTGTAGGCTTTGAACACAATTGCAAGAGCTTCTGTTTGGGGAGAAAGGGGACCCCTCTCTAATTTTTATAGCTTAGCTTTGATGTCAGAGTAGCTCTGAGAGAAATATGCATTGTGACTAATCTCTGACCATTGGCAGACTCTGGATCTAGATTTGTGTACTGCTGAAGGCCTTCAACCAATCTTTGAAGAAAGGTAGATAGGTTTTCATTTTTGTACTAAATTATTTCATTTAGCTTATAATAATTGACAGCCTTCATGGCTGCTATGTGTAGGCCATGGAGTAAGCAGCTAACGTACCTGTTTCTGGTGTCAGTACCTGCCTGAGTATTGTAGTCTCATTTTGGGTCTCAGTCAGGGACAGCCTCTGCACCCAACGGGTGGTTGCTATTTGACAGATGTTCTTTTCTTTTTTTAAAATTTTTTAATTGAAATCTTTATTGGTACATTACATATACTCATCATGATTGCACTCCATAATGGGGATTTGTACCAATATAAGACACAACTTAATTCTCATTTTTTCCCATAGCCCTACCCACCCTACCACCCCCCTATATACATAAAATTTGTTTCCTTTCTTTTTTGTTATAATCTCATTATTTTTCCCCTTTCACCCTATTTTACTTTGAGTATTTTCTATTTCACAATATATAACATACAATTCTAGGACTCATGTTCTTGCTCAGCATGGACTCGGGCCTGCTCCAGCTCTTTTGTTTTCTTCAGGGGTTAGAGAGTTAGTTAACAAAGATATCATGATAGGTCAGTTGGTAAGACTGGGTCAGAAATTGAAACTGTTTGATTAAGGTTGCAGAGTTGGAAGTGAAAGACCCAAGGCTGGACTGAATGAGAGCCAGTTCAGCCACTGGGAAGGGAGTGTGGACTCGGACAATTCCCTCAGTACTGGTGACTTCTTGCAAGGGCAGCATCCTTGTGGGCAGGCTGAGGAATATCAAGATCTGGTGGCTGGTGAGATTGGGAGTGAGTGATAAGGGGAGTTGGACACACAGGAAGGAGCAGAAGGAGAGGGGGAGGGAAGCTCTTGTGGACTTGAGATGGATGGCTGAGGAGCTGGAACCAGAGAAGGAGCAACTTACAAGTCTCCTCAAAAAGGAAGAGGATCATCTGCCAGGTCGAGGTGGAGGATGGAATTGAGGGGGAGAGGTGCGGAGATAGAAAGGGTCCAGGCTACTAGCAGCTTTGGAGGAGGAAACTGTTGATTAGCCAGTAAGCAAAGAAAGGATTGACTGCAGAGATAAGAAAAGCCCTGGACATATGGAGTCTCTGACCATTTTCCTTGGTGCTCACAGAAGGGGTAAAGGCCTTAAATCAGACCAGGTTCAAGTGAGCAGTTAGGCAGTCAAACATTTTGGTTATCCAAATTATATTGGGACCAAATTTGGGTGGATAAGCATATGAGGTATTTAGGTTTTAGATCTAGGACACTGAGATTTTGTAACAAACAGCCCAGGGGAGACTCCATGTTACAGAGGATCTGGAGCCCCTGGTGACCAAAAGCAAGATGAGGGTAGGGGGCGAGGCCTGGGACTCGAGACATCTCTTGTGGCATAGGCAACGTCCCTGCTTAGAATCTGATTCTAAGCACAGAAGCCTGAGCTCCGCCTGGAAATATTCCTTCACAGGGAGGAGGCTTAAGAATGGAGAGAGGCCACACTACCCTCTGGGACCTCCTTACAGTGGAAAGAAAGGGAAAGTTCCAGACTTGTTCCAGTGAGTCTCAGACTCACAATGCAGGACACTGGTACCTGTGCCCCAGATGGAAGTCTTTGTTTTAGTCACTAGGGCCTAGGATCGAGCAGAAAAAGGGAACTTACCCAGGCCAGGGGGGAGAAGCCAATTCACCGGTGTTGTTTGCCGAGAAGGTGCCAGGGAAGATGGCTGCATGTTCCCTGCTGGGAGCAGGTTGGAGCATCGGGTAGTAGGGATCCTTTGTTAAAGGATGAGGGGCACCAGCAGTCCCACTTCTGACACCAATGTAAAGGTAAAGAACCCTCCAATGCTAAACAACCACGCCACACACCAGGATACCTGTCAGGAGATTTTTATTCAGAAGTGGGTGACTCTTGTATCGAAGCAAGACAGGAAGCTTGCAAGGGGATGGGTTGGGGGGGGAGAAAAGAAAAAGGAAAAGAGAGAGAAATCGGGAAAGCAGGCAGTCTTATATAGAGCTGGGAGTGGGTAGGTCAGAGCTGGGGTGAGGCAGATTAGCCTATCAGAAGCTGTGTTGCCTTTTAAAGGTTGCACCTTGCAGAAAGCTTAGTTTTGATTACTTCTGAGATGGAAACCAGGAAAGAGAAACTTATGGTCACAGGATAGAGTTGTGGGGAGGATGAAGAACCCAGGAGGATTGTACAAGATGGCGGATAATATTTTTAACAAAATCTAACAGAGGTGATGACATGGAGGAAAAGTGTTTGGTACAGCGTGATCCATAAAGGGACATCTGCTACACAACAGAACCGAGCTTCCCCCATTTGTGTTGACTGAAGCAGCTGTAGCCAGGGCAATAATTGTTTGAGGACAAGAGATGCTTCATTCACTTAGCATATTTTCAAGGTATAGGGCCGAGGATTTAGCTCTAGTGGTATCGCGCCTGCTTTGGAAGCACAAGGGCCGGAGTCCGATCCCCTGCAGAGCAGAAAAAGAAAGATACATATTTTCAAGGTACATCCATGTCATGCATCAGTAGTACTACTCCCTTCTTTACAGCTGAATATTTCATTGTATAGCTGTACCACATTTTATCTGTTTATCAGTTGATGGACATTTGGCTTGTTTGTCTTTTTGGCTTTGTGGCTGCAAATAATGCTGGTATGAACGTTCAAGTACAGGTTTTGATTTCGCTTGAGTTTACTTAGGATTGGAATTGCTGAATCATAGGGCAACTCTGTATTTAATACTTTAAGACCTGCCAAATCATTTTCCATACTGGCTACACCACTTTACCACCAGTACTAGATGAGAGTTCCAAATTCCCCCAATCTGTTTGATTTTGTTTTAAATCAAACTTTTTATTTATTTATTTTTTTGAGACAGGGTCTCACTTTGTAGTTCAGGCTGGCCCTGAGCTCAGCCTCCAACTCACATCACAGCAATCCTCCTGCCTCTGCCTCCCGAGTGCTGGGATTACAGGAGTGAGCCACCATGCCCGGCGCTGTGGTATGTGGTACTGGTTGCTGCTGGGGTGAGTCTCCACGGCAGATTGTATGTGGTTACAGGGGGATTGAACCCGGGCCCATGCGCTTGCAAGACAGGTGCCAGAAAGCACTGAGCTAAATCTCTGGCCCTTTAAATCAAACTTTTAAGACTGCTGACAGCAGATTCAGACTGTTAAGATGAAAAAAATTAAAAAGCAAATTTGTCAAGTGTTCCAGGGTTGCTGACAGTGATGTGAGCTTGTTGGATAGAGTAGTCAGAAAAAATCCAGTGTAAAATAATAGAACATGTTTTAAACGTTATCATCATCATCATCATCAACCAAGATCTTGTCAGCACCTGTTCTTTTGTACTTACTGAAAAAGCAAAACCAAATGTATATCTCTGTCCTGGGCAGCATGCATAGTCATATTTAGAGATTTAAATTGAGGGCGAAATAAATAACTATGAATATAATTACATTTGGGGAGAAAATGGAGTGCTATTTATGATATAGTTTCAGTTTGATGTATTATCCAGCTTTATTTCCAACTTCACCTCCCCGATTCTCTCCCTAAAACTTCACTCCAGTCTGTCCCCTTTGGCGACTCTCCTGTCCTTTTTACCATCTTACTCTGAATCCGTGGCCTTTTTTCCTCAGATCACTCATCTGGCACCTTGTGACATATACTGTTGTACTTACTTAACTTTTTTTTTTTTTTTCAGTACTGGAGATCGAGTCCAGAGCCATCACACTGAACTTTATCACCAGTCCTTTTTCTATTTTTATTTTGGACAGATTGTGGCTTAGATCCCCAGACAAGTCTCAAACTTTTGATTCTCCTGTTTTAGCCTCTAAAATTCTGGGACTATCGGCATATACTGCCACACCTGGCCTTATCTGACTAGTTCTCCCTTTGCAATTCAGGTTGACCCTGCCCTCACTGTGTAGCCCAGGCTTGCAACAGCAATCCTCCTGCCTCTGCCTCCCAAGTGCTGGGACTACAAGTGTGAGCCACCACGCCTGGCACCGTGGTGTGTGGTTACTGGGGATGGAACTTGGGACCTTGCGCTTGGGAGACAGACGCCAGAACCACTGAGCTAAATCCCCGGCCTTGACCTTGTTTAACTTTTGATGAAAGTATGCTTTGCATCCCTTCATCACTGTCTGAATTCATTTAGCATACTAAACCTGTATTAAACTTAATTCACCAAATGCAGTTTAGGAGTAGGACATGAGTTTCTTAAGTGTGCTTAATTTATCTGTTGAATGATTTAATTTTGGAGCATGACATAAATTTTAGTGCTACCATAAGATGACGAAGTACACATTTTTCAAAATTTCTGAAACCTGAAAATAAGCACCTCTAGAATCAGCTATTTTTAGAATATAATTTATCAACCTCAGAAATGCAATACATACTAGCAGTCAGAAATAAATACTTGACTGTAAACTGACACTGTCAAATTTCTGATGCATCCTCTTGGTGACCAATTTGTCATCTGAGCACACACATGTGCATGTGTGCAGATATGTGCACACATACAGTTCACACAGCTCCAACCAAACTTGGGGAGGCTATGTGGCTCAGTGACTGGAGCCCTTGCTAATCACGTATGAGGCTCTGGATTCAGTCCTCAGCACTGGCAACGAAAAACAACAGCAAATAATTGATCTGTCAGCATCTGTCTATGAACACGCAAAACTGGAGCAGCAAAAACCAACAAGGTTGCTGCTCTCCCCAAAGCCTAAAGGTCCATTCCAAGGACTGGAAAGAAAACGATCATCCTCTCAAACCTATTGAGAGATTTTCTTTACCGCTTTTTATGCTGCAGAGCTTATGAAATAAAATAATAATGTAACACAGTGTACTTTGGTTATATATAGCACCTTTCATCCAAGGAGCCTAAAGAAACTTCCAAACATTACTCACTCGCTTTCATAATTTTTTATTAAATTAACAAGACAGTCTACTATATAAAAGTTAAAAGTAATAAAAGCAACCATATTTTATATTACAACTGTTCCAAACATAGCCTATTTTCATTTTCTTGACTTACATGAAATTATTCAGCTTCTCATTAGTTTCAACCTCCAGGAGATAAGGCAACAATGAACTGCTGAAATGTATAAATAAAAAAGAATAATTCAGAGCTCATGTCACGTTTGTCTTTTCCGTGACTGAGAACTTTAATTCTGGAGAAGGAAAAACCTGTGATATATCTCAGATCTTGCCAATCCTATGTATATTTAAAGTTTTATGGACAACTCCACTAAGACTGTATCTGCTTTTGAGCTCTTGAGGGAAAATTCTGCTGACTCAAATAGAAATATGTTCCTGGGTCTCTGTAATGCTTTTATGGCCTGACCTCTTGTTCTTTGATCCTGATATTGCAGAGCCAAAGTTTGCTTAAGTCATATGTTTATGATGCCTGTTGGGAATGGAGGAATTTGTTTTAGAAGCTAAAAGAAAATATAATCAAGCTACCTGAGAATACTGCTTCTATACATGTAATTTCATTGGAGGCCTCTTTTCTGGGTGATTTAAATCCACTTCTAAGATTTTTAAGACATGTGATTGGAATCCCAGTAACCTCCACTGGTGTTTTTTTCAAGTAGACACTAGATATTCTAATGAATCGTGTTGAATTGACACAAAAGTAAGACAAGGGGCCAGGGATTTAGCCCAAATGGTACCACGGAAACACAAGGGCTAGAGTTCAATCCCCAGTACAGCTAAAAAAAAAACAAAACAAAGAAGAAGACAATAGTAAAGTTAATATTAAAGTAACAGCATTGTCTTATAACTCCTTGCAACACCAATAATAGAAGAGTATTTCCCAAGGAAAACCTTCATACCTGAGCCACTTTACCTTCTACCACAGATGTTTCCTGGTATCTCTTTTGTTGTTGTTGCTTTGGTTTTTTTGTTTGTTTGTTTTGGTTTTGGTTTTATGAATGACAAGGGAAATGTTAAGGTGAATGTTTTGGTTCAAACTTTTATAACAAAGTACCCTAAGGGGCCTTTTTCAGGATTTTTATATCTTCTTGGTGCAGTTTGGAGTTTATATGTATATAGGAATTTATACATTACTTCTTAATTTTCCACTTCATTAGAGTACAGGTTATCAAAGTAGCTACCAATGATCTTCTGGATTTTGGCAGAATACATTCTAATTTCACCTTTTTAATTTCTAATTGTATGAATTTGAGTCTTTCCTTATTTTGGTAAGATTGTCTAAGGATTTCTTTATTTTGTTTAATTTTTTCAAAGAACCAACTCTTTGATTCATTGATTGATTGTATTTTTTGACTCAGTTTCACTCATTTCTGCTCTGATACTTATAATTTTCTTCCTTGTACTAGCTTTGGGTTTGAATTGTTCTTGTTTGTCTAGGATCTTGCAGAGTATCATTAGGTTATTTATATCAGCTTACTCTGTATTTTGAATGTGAGAATTCATTGCTATAAATTTCCCTCTTAGAATGCTTTCATTGTTGTCCTATTGGTTCTGGTATGTCATACTGGCATATTGCTTGATTATAAAAACTCTAGTTTCTTTAATTTCATCTGTGACCCACTGATTACTCAAGAGGGTGTCATTTAATTTCTATATGTTTACATAGTTTCTGTGTTTTCTTTTGGTATTGATTTCTAGTTTCATTGTGCTGTGATCTGACAAAATACAGGTTATAATTTCAATTATTTTGCTTTTACTTAAGCATATTTTATAGTCCAGTGTGTAGTATATTTTCAAGAAAGTCCTATGTGCTTCTGAGAAGATGTGTATTCTGTTGCTGGATGGAACATTCTATAGATGTATATTAAGACAGTTTATTCAGGGGTTTGGCTCAATTCCGATATAATTTTTGTCAGGTTGATCTGTCCATTTGTGACAATCAAGTACTGAGATCCTCTATTACGATTGTGTTGGTGTTTATCTGATGTTTCATGTCGAACAGTGATTATTTTGTGAAGTTATGGTGTGGCAGTATTTAGTACATACGTAATTGTTGTCCCTTCTGGTTGAATTGTTCCCTTAACCAATATGTAGTAACTTTCTTTGTCTCTTCTAACCAATTTTCTCTTGAAATCCACTTTGTCTGAAATTAAGATGGTAACTGTTGCTTTTTTCCAGGTTATTATTGCATGGAATATTGTTTTCCATCCCTTAATTTTTAATCTGTCCATTTCTTTTTTGATTAAATGTGTTCCTTCTATTCAAAATATATTTGAGTTTTGTTTCTTGATCCATGAAGTATCATTTTCCCCAGTCTTTTGACTAGAGAATTGAGACCATTTCACGTTGAGAGTTATTATTGAGAGTTAATGACTTTTTTCATTGAATTATTTTTCTGTTGATTTCTTTAATGTATTTTCCCCTTTTGCTTAGTTGTTCATACAGAAGATATATGCATTCTTTTAGATGTATTGGCATTGTTGGCTTCATTGTCTCTTTCTAGGATATCTTTGAGAATTTCTTGGTAATTATGAATTTTTTGAGGTGCTTCTTGTTATTAGGTATCTTATTTCCACATCAATTTTAAAGGAAAGTATTGCATGATACACATATCAGGGTTAGTTGGAAATTGTTATCTTTTAGGACTTGAAATACTGCATTCCAAGCCTTCCTGGCCGTAAAGATTTGTGTAGAAAGCCAAGCCCAGTGGTTCCTCACCTACCTTGCAAGCACAGAGGCCTGAGTTTGATGCCCAGTACCACCAAAAACAAACAAAAAACTTTGTGTAGAAAACTGCTATAATTTTAATGATTTAACTTTTATATGCAATATTTTCTTTCTATAATATCTTTTAAGATTTTGTCTCCATGATGCAGTTCTGGTACTTCAATTATTATTTGGTATGAAGTTTTCTTTTTTAAATTGCATTTATTGGTACACTTTATATAAACATTATGATCACATTCAACATTAAAAATTTTTACGCTTACACAACACATCTTGATTCTCATTTTTTTCCCATTTCCTTGCCTTGCCTACAACCCTCTACCTGGCTTTTTTTTGAAACAAGGTCTTGCTTTTGTAGTTCAGGCCAGCCCTGAGCTCAGTATGTAGCCCAGGCGATCCTTGAACTCACAGCAATCCTCCCATCTCTGCCTTCCTAGTGCTGGGATTACAGGAGTGATCCACCACTCCCGGCCAGAAGCTTTCTTTTGGTTATGGTTATTTGAGGTTCTATAACTCTCACTGATCTATACATTTATTTTTTCCTTATATTTGAGAAGTTTTCTGACATTATTTATAAACTTTTTTTTTTTTTGAGATTAGGGTTTCGCTTTGTAGTTCAGGCTGGTCCTAAACTCACTACGTAGCCCAGACGAGCCTCGAACTCACAGCAATCCTCCTGCCTTTGCCTCCTGACTGCTGGGATTACAGGCGTGAGCCACCATGCCTAGCGTTGTGATATGTGATACTAATTGCTGGTGGGCATGAGTCACCACATCCAGCATTGTTATATATGGTAGGGACCTTGTGCTTTTAAGGCAGGCTCCAGAACCACTGAACTAAATCCTTGGCCTATGTAAACAGGTTTTTTTTTTTTTAAATGCCATTTGTATTGTCTTCTGATTTTTCATTTATTCCAATTATTCATAGATTTATATTCTTTGTATCACCTATAAATTATTGGATCAATTTTTTCATGTTCTCTTGCTTTTTTAAGGTGTCTTTGAGTAGTTTATCTTTGAAGGCATCATTGTCTTCTAGCTCTGAAGTTCTGTCCTTACATTGATTGGTTTTGCTAGCCATATTTTCAGTATAAATTTTTTTTTTTTTATGGTACCAAGGATTGAACTTAGGCCCCTGTGCTTCCAGGGTGGGCATGGTACCACCTGAGCTAAATCTTCAGCCCTGAGGTTTTTGGTTTGTTTTTCTTTTGTACATGGAATTTAACTCAGGACCTTGTACTTGCCAGATAGATACTCTGCTACTAAGCTACATACCCCGCCCTTGATATGACTTTTAATCTCCTGAATTTCTGATTGAAACCTTTTTATGGACTAATTCTTTGGTAAACTGGTTGTTCGTGTTTTACATCATCTTGTCTAGCTCATCTAACTTTTTATTAATGTCTTTTTGAAAGCTCCTGCATCTTTGTAGTTATTACTTTCTTTACCTGTTATATCTTCTCTAATTCTACTGAGTACCTTTGAGCTGTCTTCTCTCCTCTTTTACTATCCTTTTGATTAATTTGTGTGTATGGCTTATGTTATTCTGTCCCTTAGTGTCCCCTGGACTAGTTTCAAGGGAGCTGGGAGTTTTAGGAGGCATTTTATTGCTTTGTTTTCTCATGTTTTTATTGTTTGTTTTGTTTTGTGCTGAGTTTTGTGAATGCTTACAGTCTAAAGACTTTGTTGCTAGTTTATCTCTTTAGTTTCTTTTCAGTGATATACTTTGGTAGAGGCTCTCTATACTTGTTTGCCATGGCCCCAAGATCTGACCATCTTGATTAATTTGACAGAGGAGGATGTAATTTATAGGTAATCAAGCAACCAAGTTCTCTAGAAATGTACTCTAGTGTTGGAATGTCACAAAAGTAATCTGTCAGGCCGGGGATTTAGCTCAGTGGTTCCAGCACCTGCTTTGCAAGCTCAAAATCTGAGTTTGATCCCCGGTTAACCATGTACAACAATGCCAGGTGTGGTGATTCATGCCCACCAGCAGTCAGTACCACATAATACAATACTGGATGTGGTGGCTCACGCTTGTAATCCCAGCACTCAGGAGGCAGAGGCAGGAGGATTGCTGTGAGTTCAAGTCTCACCTGGTCAACACAGGGGGCTCAGGACCAACCTGAACTGCAAAGTGAGACCTTATCTCAAAAAAAAAAAAAAAAGAAAAGTAATCTGTTGGCTTACAGGGAGATGATGACAATTATGTGAATCTGTTAATATCAAGTGAGTGAGCTATAGTAGTATAGTCCAAGACAAATTAGATATTAACATACTGTAAGAACCAATTATGTACTACCATTAATCCTAAAGAAATTTGCAATTATGGTGTAAACATTGAGACAACCTAGGTATGGACTTACAACTAGTATATACTAAATGTGACAGCTTTATCTTATCTTCATTAATGATAGAAAAGAATAGTAATTTTACAGTTAACTATCAAAAGATTAACAAAAGCTTTTGGTTATACTATTAAAAAGGCAGTGTTTGGGGAAATGCAAGAGGAAAACTTTGAAATTTTAAACTTTATGATATGAGAAAGAGGAGAGAAAAGTGGTACACAAAAACTTAGTGGGGAGTAGAGGGATGTTTATAGAATTAAGTAAAGGTAAAAAAATTGGCAAGATATAGAGATAAAAGAAAAAGGGGAGACAAGAAAAATCATGCGAAGGATAAAGACAAAAATAATTAAAAGAAAACTTAAAAATGGGAGGAGGAAAAAAATGAAAAAAAAAAAAAAAGAGAGAGAAAGAAACAAGAAACATTGATAAGCAAGGCAGGACAAAAGATTGCCCAAGCCTCAGGAGGTTGTCAAGTTGAAAGAAGAAAAAGATAGAAAAGAACAAAAAGAAAACCAAAACAGAAAAATAAAAACAATGCATACACAAAAAACAAAAAAAGAAAAGAAAAAAATTTCTGTGTGATTTCAAATGTGTGGTTTTCTTTTAGGATCTACAATTTTGGGGCATGTTCAATTCAGTAGGTATGCCTGCTCACACTGGTAGATAAAGAAGATAGTCAGGTCCCAGGTCTATGCAGGGCACAGTCAGAGCAGCCGGTAGGAGTAGGGAAAGGATGCTACTTCAAGTCTAGAAGGCCAAGCTTGGCCTTTAACTGTGGGGGTGGGTCCTGAGTCCTTCACCTAAAACCTTTCTGGGGGTCTCTTGCTGGCCCGACTGTGGCTCCCTGACCACTCCTGACTCCTATGGCTGTCCCTAACCCATTACTGTGGTAGTGCAACACTGGGGAGCTCCGAAATAAAGCCAACTTGCAGCTGCTCTGAGTCCAGGTTTGACTCCTTCCTGAAATAGCATCTGGTCACTCTCTCCAGGGGATGTGGAAGTCACTTAGACTGGAGTCACTCAGCAGCTGTTGTGGCAGAGAGCATTTACCAGTCCATTCCACTACTCTGTTTCTCCCTGAAGGCCTCTGGAGTTCTTTGCTTTTACTTTATCTCTGTAAATTGGGTCTTTTTTTTTTTTTAAACATATGCAGTTTTGTTTTGTTTTGTTTTTTAACAGAAACAAATCTATTAGGCAGAATTTTAGAAGCATGTATTTTTTTAAAAAAAAATATGGACTGTTGAGAGAGAGATGCATTATAGTATGGAAGTGACCATATTTGCTTTGGGTAGTAGAAATCTGGAATTTGTGAAATACATAATGTTTTGACAACTGCAACTTTGTACTTTAAAAAAAAGAATACTGTTGTTCACATTTCAGTTACAAAAATTGTAATGTCAAAAGCATAAGTTTGTTAGGAGTTTGCTTGTGGTCTTCCTGTGTTGTGAGCCACTGCCAGGAGCCAGGGAGAATGTGGATTTCCCCTTCTTTTTTCTGTGCTATGTTCTTTATCTTTAACTGCTCTGTAGATTTTCCCATCAGATCCCTCCTGGGTCCCAGATGTTCATCTCCCTCCTTCTTTCCTTCTCCAAGTTGTTATTTTCCGGTGTCTGGACTCTGAATCTTGGAGAGGCTGAACTATTGTTGCTTACCACTGCATCATTTTTCCTGAAAGCCTCAAATAATTTTAGTGGAGAACTGCAAATGTACACCAAAGTAGAAAGGATCAAAGAATAAGCCCTCTGTGAACCCATCACCTAGCTTTCCCAGTTACCTGGGCAATCTTGTTTGATTGATAGCCCGTCTTTTCCTCAGCCTTCCTCCCATCCATGACCCCTCACCAATCCCTCTCTTTGCTTCCTGGATTATGTTAAAGGAAGCTTCAGGTATCATATCATTTTTGTCATCAATATTCTCAGTATACGTATTTAAAAGGTAAAAACAAAAAAATGTGGCTTAATTTGTCATTTTGTTTTTCTGTCTTTTCATATAGAAGAAAATTTTAAATTTTAAATATTGTGTAATATATCAAAACATTTCAAAACTTTGGTTTTCATATTTAGGTTTTTAATCATTTAGAATTTCTTGAATGGACTGAGGTCCGATTATAATGTTTAAGATTATTTTGTATCAGGTAAGTTGATATATCATCATTTTCTGAATCCTTTCTAGTCTTAATTGTAGGGTCACTTCTGTGAAAAATTCAAATTTAAAAATATATATATGGGCTTGTTTCTGAGGAATCTATTTTATTTTCAGGACCTATGAACCTAGTTTTGCACCAAAACAAAACTTTTAGTTACTACATACAGCTTTGTAATAGGTTTTAATATCTGAAAGACAAATTTTCTTTGTCCTCTTTAAGAAAGCTTTGATTATTTACACATCTGTGACCTATTTACTTCACTTATTAGGATATCCTGAAGGTACATCCATTTGAGTGTAAATATTGTACCTTTTCTTGGTATGAGAAAATTACGATGTAAATGAGTTCTAGAATATATGGTAGATATTGTGAAATGGAAAGTATTTAAAGGGAAATGGAGTGTAGGGGTAAATAATGAGAAGAAAAATACTGAGATGACAATAAAAAAGAAAGGAAACAAAGTTTATGTGTATAGAAGGTAGGGATTGTAGGGTGAGTAAGGTAATGGGAAAAAAATGAGAATTAAGTTGTGTCATATACTGGTACAAATTCTCGTTGTTGAGTGCAATCTTGATATGTATATATAATATACAAATAAAGATTTGAATTTTTAAAAAAAAAGAAAGATTTGGTTATTCTTAGTTCTTTACCTTTCTTAGAAGATTTAAATGAAGTTGTCAGGTTCCTCCCAAGGTCCTGGTGAGATTACCCAGAATTTATACATCAATTTCAGGAAACTTTGTATCTTTATGATGTTGAGAATGCCTACCTACAAATATGATACATCTTCCCATTTATTTGTCATTTTTTATATCTCTCCGTAAAACTGTGTAGCATTCTTTATGATTATCCTACAAATTATTGTTAGATTATTTCAAAGACCTTAGTTTCTATATTAACATTTTAAACTGCATTTCATGATTTTTCAATGCTAATATAAAAGAAAACAATTTGTTTTGCATTTAAATTTTGTATCTAACAACTTTGTTGAACAATCTCATTAGTTCTAATAGTTTGTCAGTTATATAAAAATAATCATTTTGGTAATTCATTGGGCCAAGCACTAGGTTCAAAGGGAGTACAGAGTTTCTGGGAGGGGCTGAGGCTTGAAAAAAGTTGGCCTTCCCCCATTTATTTTTTGAAAGCTTTCTTAGGTGTCAAGTTATGCTTCAGGGGCTTACTCTGCTTTACATTGTTTAAGTCACAAAACAGTACAGACACAGAAACTAAGATCTTCTGAGAGATTGTGACTGTGCCTTTTAACTCTGTAGTTGGAGTTAAAACTGTAGTTTAATGAATGATTTAACCATTTAGAATCCATTTAGATCCTGAGGATAATCCTGTGAATTTTTTTTTACCTCAGTATGCTGCGACGAAGACCAACACGCCTGAATCTAACGCTCCAAGACATTGAAGAGTTTAAGAAGGTTCAGAAGGACCTAAAGACTCGCAAGAAACAGAAGGAACGTGTGAATGTTGCAGAAGGCAATGATGGAGAAGGAGCTGTTGGGTTCAGCAGTGACCCAAAGAACCAGGATCAAACGGTTAAGGAACAAGCTGCGCCAAACACTCACTCCACTCGATCTGGAAATTTTACAGTTTAAAGATGGATTCCTTTGCATGATGGAGCCCTAGAATAAAATAAAATAAAATTGTGTGTTCAACCTTCACACTAAGCTGGAATTTGATCTCTGGTTTGTCTCTGAAAAATTTTAGCCTGTGAAACATCTGACTTCTAAAAAAAAATACATTTTTTTGAAAATTGTGAGATATCCTTAAGGAAGCTAAGTAGCACAGCTAAGGTTTGGGCTTTGAAAGGTGATGTCTATAAAAGGTAACATCATTCCTCTTGTTTTAAGCACAAAACATTTGTGGTTGGTTCTTGTCAATTTCATTTAACTCTTTCATTCAAGTACTGATTGAGTCAAACTCTTGGCACAAATGAAATCACATGCATCAACTCTAAAAAAAATTATACCCCTTATAAATGAGAATCTTGTTTCTTACACATTTTAATTATTTTTTTCTCATAATTCACTGAGAAGAATCATCAATAAAATATTATAAAGTAATGATAGTGAGAATCTTTTTCTGTCCTTAAGTTTAAGGGGAATATTTGTAATGCTACACATAACAGGGTTTATGCAGAGAAGCAGAACCACTAGAAGATACTTATCTGTTACTCTCTTGTTAGAGAGATTAGACCTTCTGTGGTGAGCTGGTTAAGCAGTCTCTGTATGGCTGAGTGCTGAAGCTTGAAATCCCAGGGCAGATGATGGGAAAGGGAAGATGGACAGGAAGTGAGGAAGATCAAAGACAAGGTTAAACCGACAGATACAAGCTAGACCCCACAACGACGGGCTGAAACTTGTGTCAGTTCCTCTTACCTTTGACTTTGATGTCCAGGGCTCTTTGTTAGCCACCTTAATACACACACCTTGCATAGGTTTCAGGAAAATTCCACCATGCAAAGAGCCATAACCAGCTGAGGTGCTTGCAGAGGAAAAAGGGAATTTAGGATGGGTTGTGAAATAAGGTAGTTATGACTACAAGCTATGACCACCAATCAATGAAGCAAGGGTTGCAATCGTTATGAATATTTCTTACTTATTTTAATATGAATAAGTTTATATGTATTAGTCAGATATTTCTGTTTTCTTTCCCTCTGAGTCTTAGCTACGGGGGAGCTCAGATCTGCCACACCCAGCACAGTAACTATTCTGACCCTTATTGACATAACTGTAGTCTCCCCTTTTTTCACAATTGTTGTTCCTATATTGTTAACCAATTCATGTATTTTGAAGAAAGAGTTAATTCTGGTAGGAATCAGCTTTATCATATCTCACTTGTTTTAATACGCATTTGTAGTGATACCACACATTTTTATTCTTTGGAATGTATTTTGCATAATAACAATGACACAGTGGTTGAAAAAAGTTTTTATTCTAAAAGGGCTTTATCAGTAAAAGTTCAATCAGAAAAACAGAACCACAGAGAATGAATGCATGTCCATGTACGGATTTGTTACAGGGCCTTAATAGACAATTCTAGCAGTCAGTAAAAGAGTCTCTGTAAAAATTGTCGGGTTCACAACTGATGCTGAAAATTCAAAAGCCGAGGGCACAAGAGAATGCAGGTGAAGTAGGAGAGAGCAAGAAGTCTGATCTCGGGCACAGGCTCGGGGCTGTGAGGACAGACTGAAACTCATGTTAGGTCTCACTGTCTCTGTCGCGAAGTTGCTGCTGTCACTGGCTTATTCCAACAAGGTGAACCAGGAGGTAAGTGATAACGTGTGAGTTCCAAAATGGCTGCTGTTTCTCTTTTGTTCTCCTAACCTTACACCAGAATCTTTCTTACGATTCACCCTATCTGGAAACATGTGGAACAGGGGCTATCCTCAATCCTCAGAATCACCCTGCTGTAGATCAGAAAGGTAATGAAGTCTAAGATAAGTGGGTCTGTACTGAATATGTACAGACTATTTTTCCTTGTCATTATTCCTTAACCAGTATAGTGCAACAACTATAAACATAGCATTTACATTGTATTAAGGGTTATAAGTAATCTAGAGATGATTTCAAGTATACTAGAAAGCTGCATAGGCTGTATGCAGGTACTATACCATTTTATACAAGGAGCTTGACCATCTGCAGACTTTGACATCCGTGAGGGGTCCTAGTACCAATCACCCCTGGAAACTGAAAGACTACTGTTTTGGGAAATCCAGTTCAGCTCAGACAAGTTAACAAATTACAAACACATCACAAATGTTTCTGTTTCTTTTCAGTGACTGTTTTTAAGGGATGCAATTTACAATAAGATTGCATTTATTTTACATGTGCAATTTGATTAATTTCTCCAGTTGATTTACTTACTACACTCATGTAGGTGGTAACCACTAGCACAACACAGCACAATTAAGATATAGAACATTTCCACCTCCTCCTGCAAGTTCTTCATACATCTTCGTAGATAATCCCCCTCTTTTTTTTTTTTTTTTTTTTTTTTTTTTTTTAGTTTTTTTGAGACAGGGTCTCACTTTGTAGTTCAGGCTGGCCCTGAGCTCAGCCTCAAACTCATCACAGCAGTCCTCCTGCCTCTGCCTCCCGAGTGCTGGGATTACAGGCGTGAGCCACCACGCCCGGCACTATGGTATGTGGCACTGGTTGCTGCTGGGGTGAGTCTGCACGCCCAGTATTGTTATGTGGTTACCGGGGATCGAACCCTGGTCCTTGTGCTTACAAGACAGGCGCCGGAACCACTGAGCTATATCCCTGGCCCTAGTTATCCTTTTTATTGTTGAGCAGTACTCCATAACATGCCTTTATTACAATTTACTTATCCCTTTCCTGGTTAATAAGCATTTGCTTTGTTACCATTATTTGGTTGTTATGGATAGAGCTGCTATATACATGTACATAGAAAGCATTGTATGGACATTCTTTTACTTGTATATATGCATAGGGGTGGAATTTTAGGTCTATTCAAATATTTTGCTCACTTTAAAATTTGATTTGATTTTCTTATAATTGTGCTGTGCATTTTTAATATGTTCCAGATATATTTTTTTCAGATATATAAATTGTAAGTATTTTTCCTTGTCTGTGGCTTGCTTTATTTTCCCCAAGGTGTATTCTTAGTTGTGTGGTGGCACACACCTGTAACACTAGCTTTTGGGAGGTTTTTAAATACAAAAAAAAAATTGTGAGTTCAGGGCCAGCCCAGGCTACATAGTGAGTTTGAGGGTAGTCTGAACTACATAGCAAGACCCTGTCTCAAAAATAAAAAAGGTGTATTTTTTTTTGCCATGGAGACCATTATGCTTTATTATTTATCCCATCCTCCTTGCCCTTAAGCCCCCTCCTTTCCTTATGTATAAAGCTTTTCCATTTTTCCTATTTCCACTTTTTTCTTGTCCTTCCCTCTCCTTTTTTCTTCTTTAAATTAGAATATTTTCTTCCCATTTCCCAATATCCATTATACAACTTAGTCTTTATTTCCACTTTCTGTTTTTCATGCCAGAGAAACAATGCAGTATTTAAACAGGTCTGATTTATTTCACTTAAGAGTATGGTCTCAAGGTACATCCATTTAGCAATAGGTGTCTGAAGCTCATCTTTATGGCAGAGTAGTTCTCCACTGTATTAAAAAAAACCCCACCCCGGGCCGGGGACTTAGCTCAGTGGTTCCGGCGCCTGTCTTGCAGGCGCAAGGGCCCGGGTTCCATTCCCCGGTAACCACATAACAATACTGGGTGTGGAGACCCACACCCAGCAGCAACCAGTACCACATTCCACCGTGCCGGGCGTAGTGGCTCACGCCTGTAATCCCAGCACTCAGCACTCGGGAGGCAGAGGCAAGAGGATTGTGATGTGAGTTGGAGGCTGAGCTCAGAGCCAGCCTGAACCACAAAGCGAGACCCTGTCTCAAAAAACCTAAAAAAACAAAAACCCACCCCAAATTTTCTCTGTCCATTCACTGGTTGCTGCGCATTTGAGCTGTTTCCAAAATCTAGCTATTGTAAACTGTGTTGCTGGAATCATGGGTATGCGTATATAGCTATGGTATGATACTTTTAATTCTTTCAGGAAGATACCAAGAAGGGGAATAGCTGGGTCAAATGGAACCTCTTATTTTAGTTTTTTGAAAAATCTGCACAGTGGTCGCATCAGTCTACACTCTCCCCAACAGTGGAGAAGTTTTTCTACCCTTCCATAGCCCCACTAGTATTTGTTGTTGGTTGATTTTTTTTTTTTTTTTTTTTTTTTGAGACCCGGTCTTGATTTGTAGCCAGGCTGGCCCTGAGCTCACTATGTAGGCCAGGCTAGCCTTGAACTCACAGCATTCCTGCTTCTGCTTCCTGAGTGCTGGGACTACAGATGTGAGGCACCACACCCACCATTGTGGTATGTGGTACTGATTGCTGGTGGTTGTGAATCACTATGTCTGGCATTGTTGTGTGTGGTTACCGAGGATTGAACCTGGGACCTTGGGCTTTCAAGGCAGGCACCAGAACCACTGAGTTAAATCCCCAGCCCCATTGGTTGATTTCTTGATAGGAGCCATTCCTTCTGGAGTAAGATGGAATCTCAGCGTTGTTAATTTGCATTTAGTGAATGATCAGTGATGTTGAACATTTTTTCGTATATTTATTTGGTGTTTCTAATTCTTCATTTCAGAAGCATCTTTTTTTTTTTTTTTTTTTTTTTTTTTTTTTTTTTTTTTTTTTTTTTTTTTTTTTTTTTTTTTTTTTTTTTTTTTTTTT